>JAFELO010003280.1:107391-156562 GCA_017140195.1 Eumaeus atala
GCGCGCGGAAGCATTAAGCTAAGATTTATGTATTATAGATATTAAAATTGACAACGTCTTAAGGCCCTGGAAAATCATACCTCTAAGTCAATATAATAAAAAGATTTAGCCGTTTATGTATATTTCCCCATTTTATCTATGGGATCACCCTCAACCTACTCCTGGTTACTTGCGGTTGCCCTAGAATAGATAAATGTAGCACTTTGGAATTGCGGTTGGTCTACACCCCACCGCTCGTTTGTTCCCCTGTAATATAAGTATATATAAAAAAAGATTAGTTAGGACATACTACATATCTACTGCAGATAAGTAGTATTTATTCCTTTCAACCAAACTTTGAGCAACCGGACTCCGGAGCGATGAGCCAATTTATGTCGATATAAGAAAAAAGTACTTCGCCGGTCGCAATGCAGCAACGCGAATAGTGTGTGACAAGCCTTATCAGGCCTGTCCTACAAATGTGAGGACTCATGATTGAAAGGACAGGAGATAACATTGTGCAATATCACGACTTACAGACTATTTACTGTCATTACTGTAAATAGGACTCTACAGTCAACAATCATAAAACGAAAGGCTTTACTAGCCTTTATAAATTAATACCTTATCTCACGCACACAAACGCGGCCCAGTGGTTTTCCAACTTGACGATGCCGCGTAGAAGGTGCTATTTTAAATACACAATTGCCGTTACACGGAGAAATAAAAGAGAATAATGTTTTGTTTTCTTTGTAGCAGGACATTGGACTGATAAGGGCTGATAATGATGATGACGATGAATGCTTTTAGGTAGACAACTATAGTTATTATATAGTTAGGTAGGCAACTATAGTTATTATATAGTTAGGTAGGCAACTATAGTTATTATATAGTTAGGTAGGCAACTATAGTTATTATATAGTTAGGTAGACAACTATAGTTATTATATAGTTATGTAGACAATTATAGTTATTATATAGTTAGGTAGACAACTATAGTTATTATATAGTTAGGTAGATAACTATAGTTATTATATAGTTAGGTAGACAACTATTGTTGTTATATAGTTAGGTAGACAACTATAGTTATTATATAGTTAGGTAGGCAACTATAGTTATTATATAGTTAGGTAGACAACTATAGTTATTATATAGTTAGGTAGACAACTATAGTTATTATATAGTTAGGTAGACAACTATCGTTATTATATAGTTAGGTATGCAACTATAGTTATTATATTATATAATTTCATTTCAACATAACTCCGTGATGAGTGAAACATTTTCTATATAGGGTATCAATGACACGCTTACACCATAGTGCATGACACTACATCCTCCTATGCAACGGAATTGGGCCGGTACGACCTGGGAAGTACCTCTCGCTCACTTGGCACCGGCGTCGAGTGACAGCGTCGCTGCCGCGTTTCGTGCGGTTTGTGTGTCCCCTTATGCAATTAAAAAAACATAAGTCTCACCACATAAGAGAACGAACGGAGATCCTCACCGATTTTCAGTAAGTGTAGCCATCTCTATAGAGGCTAGGCAACTACGCAGTGCATATTATAGGACAGAAGTGTGTGAGCAAACACAAGTGCCGCCAATTGTCTCTCATTATCCTATTGGGGAGAGGTGAAAAGGAGGGCAATGCATGCATCGGCATAGTAATTATGCTGGCGTTCATGGGCATCGTCAGTCGTAGAAGGGCTCCGATTCCTCGCTAGTCCCCCTGTACTTGATAAAAAAACCTACATATATGAGACGGCTGTCCGATATGACCGAAGTGAATTCAGATCAAAGCACTAAACTAAAGTATAGACTAATAATATATATTGAATAATTAATTAAAAAACATAATACAAGACTGCGTAATAAGTGTTTTGTTGTACCTAATGTTTCAATATCGAGGCAAACCACACATCAGGGTTTGATGGCTTCACAGTTAATATAACGTTAAACGTATAATGCTTATGTATTTAACGTTAGCCATTTCCAAATAAACTCCGTAGAATTAGTTTTATTGTAACACCACCGTCCCTCTAACTCAGCTTCGGATAAAACATACAATCGAAAGCAAAATATTTTTGAATTGTCCCAAAGAAATTTATAATACATTTAATATGGCTACTTCAATAACATATTTACGTTGCATTTGGCGAGCAAGGACATACAAGGAGATGTGTAACTCTTGTACAAACAGCGCTGTTTACCGACCTGCAGATAGGTGTGTTCTGTTGATACACAGATGTGTTGTTCACAGTTTATGTGGTCAAAGGAAACGCCGGTGTTTGCTCCCCTGTGTTTGGCTTACCCTGGTTCCCGCCGATTACGACGCCATGTTGAACTTAATCATTAGCCCTTTTTATATTGATGATGTTATCGTGGGAGATATTTTTGTGGTAAGTAAAAGGGGTTTACAGCAAACGAGCAGTCTTTTGGATACCCAGACATCAGCACAACTACGTATTATGCATATTAAATTGCAAAGAAAGTGCATCGAACTATGTAAATTTAAGGCATTGCAACCAATGACAAGGATTCCTTATCAGCAGAATTGTCTCCGGCGTTAATTCGAAACGGACAATTAAAGAATTTTAAATGTCAATTTACTATTAACTAGGTTGACCAGTATAAAGAATGTGGGGCAATTTGTTTGATGTTTGTCACATTACAATGTTATCAAGACGCACTAACTATACTCTGATATCGGGATGCATCTCTCCCATCTACGGGAGCGACGGGGGTCGGTGTCTCTTACGACTAGAAACCTAGTTTCGATTCAGAAGAGGACTCATAGCAATCCAATGAAGCTGTATTGGGCTTCTCTTCGCTTCCACAGCATGAGTTCAGGCCCGAAGAAAAAGCACTAAATATGTATTAAATATCGAGATATTGTGAAGAGATGTTTGAGTGCCATGTGTAGAAGTGCGAATGACCAAACCGATTCATTTGATATTTCAGGTTATGAGTTTAAATCTAAGTTTGAAAAAAGAAGAACCTAGATGAAACTCTTATGCCCTCTCTGCATATTATGAACAAAAATAAATATGTGCCGAATGATTGTTCGAACTCTCATGAACCGCACGAAATTCGACAGATTCATGAAGGTATGACGGTTTTGAAAGAGGTGCCTTGTGGCCAGTGTAAACTTGACTGCATTGCAGCGGTGACACCTCAGCTACCGTTCTCTTGCATTTTCATCGATTTGTTGAATATTTATGTCAATAGTTGGTTAGTCGCAAATAATATGTAATAAAGATGTTCTTTGATGACAAGTATTTACAAGTGTGAGATTTAGTTTCTGTCGAAGCTTTGTGGTGTACAGACGCGGAAGACTCGGACTGCTGTCATGTGCCAAAGCGCACGGGGCAACGGTCTAGGGGCAATTTGATGGCCACCAAAGCGTTAAGATCGTTAACTCTATACCTGTCATTTGTAGATGTTCAACTACACAGCATGATTATAATTTGGACACTTGGTGTTGCTGGTTGTAAAGTAATATGAGTGTTCCATATTTTTCGTAGATAAAGAAAGGATAGGGGGAGCGGTAAGAGAAGGTTGTAAAAAACGTCCGAAACATAAGAACCATCAATCTACCAGACTGCTTTTTTTGTGGGAAATTAGACAGGTTCGTATTTCTCTAACGAACGTAAGTAAATCGTATCACATCTAAAAGCATAGGATGTTTTTTACTGCTCCTTGCTGACGGATGTGTTACCGTAAGATAGGTCGGGCGATGGTCTAGGTGTGATTGTGGCACATAGGGGGCCGGACCCCCTCCTTCCACGCTGATGGGAAGGATGCATTCAGATAGCTATTTAAGATTAGTTTTTTGTTGACGCGGGGAAAATCATTTATCGCGGGGAGAATTATTGCAGATGCGTTACTCTCCTTTCCCTATCCCTCCTCCTAGGGGCCGCTGGCTACCGTACAAAACGCGACAGCATAGCTGCCACCTTACGGCGTTATCATATTTGTTAGGTCTTATAGATAATTGACACAGGTATCACAAGACAGGAGGCCGGCGCCAACAATGACTTTAAAATATTCTTGAGAAAATATGCAAATTATCGCTGATTTCACAACGTCTACATTAGTTGTTTTGTCGTTACTTCACAGCATAGTTTACTACTTTACGGCGGTGTTGTGTGAGCGAGAGGCATCTTCCTGGTCGTGCTGGCCCAATTCAGCTACAATGCAGTATGGCAATTACTGAAGATTAGAGGGCAATCTTCGCGCCAGAGCTGACTCTGGTTGGATGCGAGGAGGTTGATCGGCCTTAGTTGCACTAACAAATGACCATCCAATAGCGGATGAATAATACGGTACATAATGACAAAGATTCTGTCGTCCGTCGACATAAGCACAATAATGACCCATAATGGGTTGGTTATGACAACGGGTTCAGACGAGGCGAACTGTAACAGTCACACGTGTGACGGCGTGACGGTCCACGGGCCCACATGACCAGCACGCGCCCGATCACCACAGCCCGTGACGAGCTTCTTGGTCAACGGGACGCTAAAATGATGCTTTTCGATTCTACAATCAACTATTTAAATTGATGATTAAAACAAAAAGTTTATACAAAACTTAACGAAGTTAAACTACTAAGCACATTACAATAGCACACATATGCAATTGAAAGCATCACTTAACTGTAAAATTATTTGAAAAACTTTTAAAACGTCTCAATTATATTAAACGTGAAATATCTACAAAAAGCAATTTAGAAGAAACGCCATAAAGTTGTCAAATTATTAAGTGATATTTTAATACTCGTAGCGTAATATAATAAATATCTGTAGCATGTGTTATAATAGTAAGCGAGAGGTATCTCCGCGGTGTAGCGGCATAATTAGGTGGTATTGTGCAGCACACTCCTATTAAAGTGTAAGTAATAATTGAATTAACTAAATAAAATAATAAAAGTTTCATTAAAATTACCGTTAATTCGGAATACGATTTCAAAAATTCGAAGTTATAATATATATGAAATTATATGTTAATTTCATTTATTGGACAAGAGATTTTTGTGTATAAATGAATATAAATGGGACAAGAAGATGAAAACCATTTAAAACATACTCCATACAAAAATTTTACTGACTAATCTCGCACAGTAACATTTTAGTTGCCCAAACCTAAGACGTGGAACATGGAGTAGTAAATTGAAAGAGTAGAAAATTGCAATACGGTACAGAGTATTAGGTGATCTTGTGAGCAGTTGATGTCAGTTGCCAGCTTAATGTCCGGTAAAGGTAGTTCTAGTGAGTACAGCCTCAGTGAAAGACCTGTAATGGACATTCATCTACTGAAGTAGAGGATAATCTTGAAGGAGGACTTGTTTTGCTTCCGTTTCACGATGTATAAGTTGATAAAGCCATCTTGCTTGCTCTTTACCAGACTGGTCCAGAAGGAGGGCGGCATTTCGAAACATATATGTGTCACCCTCCTACTACCTCCTATACGTGTCTACACTCAAAACCGTGTGTATGTATTTATGTACAGCTTGAACAGTTTGATGGATTTTAACGTATGATGAGTGACGTCCTCAGAGTTATAAACCAGTTGCGTACACAAAAAAATATGACGTCATATAAGGTTCTAAACAGGCGGAGCCTGCGAGCGAAAGAGCGTTACAAGCAGTCTCCGTCCCTGCGTCCAGTGATGCGTTATCATACAAAATTATATCATATTAATGATTTTCTCCAACATCGAACGTGAATAACAGGGCATATTATACAGTGAAACCGTCCTCGGGAGTCGCTCTATCCATGGTTGAAAACCTTATGAAAAACCATTACACCATACAGAAAGACAGCTTTTGGGGACTTTGTTTTGTATTATTCATATTTTCAGTAACAGGTATAGCCATGCTCAATGGCAGCATAATGGGGCCGGTGCATCGATCGCGCACATAATACCGACGGAAAGGAACATCTTCGGTGGCGCGTCACGAGCGGTCTGTGAGTAGGCGCTTGGAGGAAAGAGGGAAAGGCGTAAAAAGTGCATAGTAATTATACGGATGTTTGTAGGCGTCGGCAGTCCTAAAAAGACCCCGATTGCTCGTTTGCTCCCCTATACTATGGAAAAAGTTTTTTTTAAATATTACAGGGTCTTTTCCTTCCCCTCCAATTGGCCACGGGGCAATTTAATAAGAGGTTTTCATTGGTTCTGGGAACATAAAAACGACAATATTTGTTGATGACTTAATTTTGATAACTAAATTTTATTGTCTGCGTAAACGTTGCCTTGCAATGCTGCTTATTAAGATATCCTTTAGTCTATTGCATATTATCTATGGCGAGGCCTTTGATGACAGTGAAGGATATTAGAAATATTTATACAATACGATAAACGACTTAGTGATCTTCAAGAAAATAGCCCATTTATTGTTGTGTTTTTGTAACGGATTTTATCACGTTTCTTTAGATTTTCTTATGGAATGGGCCAGAATCACCGTCATGAACGAATATGTCAAAATCCTTGTGCTGAGTTATAAGTAATAAATAGAGGACAATATATATATATATATATATATATATATATATATATATATATTACAAATACTTTAATATGTATATAGATATAAACTATAAACTTAGTAACTATAGTTAATTAATAAGTTGTTAGAAAAATTAATATATATTTAAGTAAATAAACAGATGCACAAATAAGCTGAAAAGGCACGAAAATTAAGAGCTGGAATTAATATGATATTAGGACTGCTTCCCGGAAGCAGAAATTTCGTCACTGAACGAAAGTTCTATCCTGACCCCTCAAGTTTTATTATATCCCTGAGAGCCTATTTATGTCTAAAATGCCGGCAACACATCTGCGAGTCCTCTGGTGTAGCGGATGTCTATGGGCGTTGGTGTTTTCTTACTTTCAAGTAGCCCAATTATTCTTTTGTACACTGCGCTATGAAAACACAGAATGGCGTATCCATAGCATAATAATTAATTTGTAATATTAATTACACAAATTGTAGTAAAATTATGAAAAATAATTAATGCATAGACTTTTTTAAAATTATATATTAATTATAATAATATCTGTGGACTTCTCATATTACGTTGGCGTAGTCCTGTGTAAAGACATGTGTTACAGTTACAAGAACAAGGGAGATATATTTAAGATTTTTGTATATATAAGAAATCTTATGTATTTAAGATTTTTATAATAGAAACACATGCAATACATATATAAACACCCCATGACCCAGGCATGATTCCAACCCGCGACCTCTGGCGTAACACGCGGACTAACCGCCACTTTACCCACTGAGCCAGCCGGTCGTCAAATATACATGTTATAAATGGCTAACTGTCACTTCTCGGCGGTGTCTTGCGAGCGAGACTTACCCTTTGATTATGCAGATCCAATTCAGTTGGAGTGCAGTAAGGAAACTCCTCTTACTAAGGAAAGAGAATACTGGGGCTCTGTTAGCAGGCTCAATAGCGTTTTTTTGCCCGCGCACGCCTATCCTCAATTTTCACAATTGTGATGTATTTATTTTCTCCACAAGATAGCCAACCGCGCATACGATTCTTTCCAAAAACGTATGTAAATCTGAATTTTTCAGGGACTGTTACACGTTTTATGTATGTAGAAAATTTTCGTATTAAAAAAGTAGTAAGGAGTATTTGCATGTCGAATTGGACGTCCGGAGAGATACCTCTCACTCTCATTATACTGGTTTAATGTAGCTATAATCTAGCTTTACGTGTAGTTTCAGAGTTTTCGGTGGCCCATTGGAAGGGTAACGCAACATCTATAAATATGAATGGGCGTTAGTAATCACAAAGTGTCTCCGATTTCTTGTATGTCCTATATGCTATAAAATAAATGTATTGTTATGATATCAAAATATTCATTCTTACGTGACAGACCCCGCGATGGTAAAGATGGTCAATGTGATTTTTAGATCTGATAGGCCAAGACCGCTTGGCTTGTTAAGACGTTATTTTTAAGTAGCTGAGTCACATTTTACCCCTGGTATCTGCGCAGGTCCGTGCCCTGGCCCTGGGCGGGCGGATAGCCAAAGGCCACGCACGCCAGAGCCGTCCCCGCCTAGTACGAACCACCCTCGCTTCGAAAAAATAGGATTAAGTATTCAGTTACGTACAGACAGCAAATTCAATTTACCAATAGACAACGAAAAAAAAATCACCGTTTCTGTACAATTTAAAACGAGAACTTGGATTGTATATCTATTTATATTTCTTTTTCGGACGTGAGATTCGATAAAATATTTAAATTGCTATTTATTATAGTTATATTACAAGAGGTGGCAGTCTCTGGCAGATATTGGTTATATTAAAGTACCTATTTATTTATTTAAATCAAAATTTATTGTAAAATGATTAATATTTGCATTCGATGTTCAGTCTTTAGACTCTAATTTACATTAGCAGAAGTCGCGTGTGATTTTTTGTAAATCCTGTACTAAATTTGGCTGATAGGATTTCACATAGGTTAAATCATGTCCATCAACAGCCCTTTACTAAACGTAGGCTTCTTACAAACAACGCCAAGACAGAATTTCTACGCCAATCTAACTTAAATCAGCTACTACAGATACTGGGGTGAAACTTAATACTCATTTATCTTTACTTCATGCACGGTTTATGAGAGCAAGAAAGAAAGAAAAATGTGTGCACCTCTCTCTGGCCCCTATAATAATATACGAAATATCCCTTTTTTCTCTCTGCACAAATTTATAGCTCCCTCTCAGCTAACGTTGGCCTCATTTTCATTACGATACGTATTCACCAGTTTACTGTCCAAGCCAAGCTTTTCTAAAGAAATTCCTAGTTCAATTTAAAAAAATCAAACATTTTTGGGCGAGTATATTTTTTTGCCAACGCTACAGCAGATACCACCGAGCGACCATCGGGTCCAAGGGCGGGGCGGCGATGTCCGTGCCATGACATGTGACCCGTGGCCTCTGCCCACCTTTACGTGTTCTCAACAAAACAGTGCTATACTTACAACACGCTACATTTGCATAATGTTACAAATGATATCTATGGTGGCGAGCACGGTAGCCACAGAGCTTGAGGTTCCGGTTTCCTTTCCCGTTTCACGATGGACTTTCTTTATCCGTCATTGGTTGGTTAGATTCTATGGACATCTGTCGTCGCGATTCAGCCAGGAAGATGGTAACGGCCTGACTTAAAGATAGTCAGATTAGATATAATTTGAATATCTCAATTTCAGGCTTGGTCGGAGGATCAACCAGTTCTACTATTTCCGGGTACATAGGATCAATGGAGAGCACCAAATTGTGACGTTTTGATTATATTATCACATATAAATGGTACAACTGTCATGTCTGCCACAACCGCTACCGATTCCCGTTTAGTTTACTTCCCAATGCTAAGCTATGATTAAAGGGGCTTCTAGTTAATCATTAATATGACGCAATAAAACTTGGCGCAAAATAGCGTTCCGTCATTGCGCCGCTTTCAACAATATATCTAGATAGTCAATCATATTTTACAATATATTAGATAGTTTAGGGGCCGCCACGATAAATATCTTCCCGGTGCAGTGGGGCTCTTTTACTCCATTATTAAGTTCCACTTTTCATGGCCCATTAGAGGGTAGGAGGAAATGAAGCTTCATAATAATTCGGATGTTCATGGGCGTCGGTAGTCGAAATGTCTGTCTACGTCGAAATGGGGCTCAATGAGATATGTGGGTAACTTTGACAGAGCGATACAGACTTAATAAAATGGGGCTCAATGAGATGTGTGGGTAACTTTGACAGAGCGATACAGACTTAATACGCGGTAAAATAGAGCGTAGCTTACGTGGACGTAGTGTCTTAAGATTACGCAAGTATAAATTTATCGCTAAATCTATACTAATGAAATAAAGCTGAAGAGTTTGGTTGTATATTCGAACGTGGTAATGTCGGAAAGTATTGGCCCAAATTGAAAAAAAAAAAAAACATTTTTGTGTTAGATAGTCTATTTATCGAAGAAGGCGTGAGAATGACGCTACAAATAATAGGACGGAGTTACGCTGGTGGAACCCCGGGGTGATGCTACTTGTTAAACAAGTAAATAAATAGCGACAAAATCCGTTAAAGTATGTTTTATGGTATGATTATAAGTTAAAAAAAGTACCTTCACGCCCGTTATCCCCGAAGAGGGGGGTGGTGTGCTAATACATCCACAACTCTTAAGTCCAGTAGATATACTAGAACACCCACGATTAGCAAAGGTACTGAGGCCCATGATGTCATAGGTACCAAGCCTATCGCCACTTCGGGCACATTCCAATCTCGGACAATGTAAGGCGTGCTCAGAATAATCTGAGAAACATTTAACAGCAGTTTCCCGACCTGGGGATCGAAACCAGGACCCCACGCGGCTAACGGTCTTAACGGGCAACACCCGCACCCTTGCACCACAGAGGCGATTAGTGACAAATAATTTGAAATAAGCACCACTATAGCAAGTAAATAACGATATTTTGCAATCCAATTCGATTTAAAAATTAATTATTACTTATCGAGCGAAGACTTTCAACATTTATCGATTATAATATTTTACGTTTACAAGATTCAATGTCGAAAAAAGTTCTGAGCGTCAATATTATCATACTACAATTTAGTGAGCATGAGTCAATCAAGTAACCCCTCATGCAAACTTGTATGAACTGCATTCCGTCTTTCAACGCGCGCACAAAACGCATTGTGAAAATAATTTCATACAACAAACACAGAGATCCGCGGCCCGATATTCCATTCATTCAGATCCATTCGATCACCCGTCGCCAAGCGGGAAACATTTTTTTAAACATCGATTGCCACTAGAGTCGGCGCTTTTGAGCTTAAGAATTACGAATTTCAGCATCGCTCTGATTAGAAAGATTATGCAAGCATTTAAAGTTATTATTACGCAGGTGCAATAAAAAAAGTGATTAAAAATAATAGTATGAGTTATTAAATCGATAACTGTTCAATCGAATAATAACACGAGTTATTATATCGATAATAAGGCAGAATACAAAACATTGTGACCGTTAGGGCACAATCCGTTAGTTCAATCAAAAAATTCATCAAACCTTTAGAAATTTACTAATACGCTAATTCAACATATTGTTAGGAGCATGGGCCCAAAAAAGAGGGCCCGCACAAAAGGTAAGAAAGGGTCAGGCGTTTTTTGTATATAAAAAAACCTTACCAGATGGCCTAGCATTTAGTGACAAAAAACAGTGCGTGCCCAACTCAAGTGGGTAGAGACAGCAAACTATGGAGTCCAATTTTGCCGTATTGTGGTGTTAATACTAGTGAATAATATTTATTGATACTGACTATCCGACATACCGAATGTAAGTATCCCGTACTTTAATGATAATCAAAGCACGGGATTTAATTTGGTAACTAAATTAAACATAAGTTGAGACAATTACTTATTGTTTTTTTTAATTATCAATAAAATTCTTATTTTGTAAAACAGTATTTAATTTTATTGTAATCTTCTTAGTTCCCATTTTGACCTCTTTAATTTCATACTATTATTTTTTGTATTTTTTCTTGTTGGCTGTACAACTTTTTAGAAACAAACGATTTGTCCCTAAACGTATAAATTTCTATAAATTAATGAATGCAAAGATGATTTTGATAAAGGACGCAGACAGGCAACAGGTGGTCAGTCTGTCAGTCCGTCGTGCAAGTCATCACCGGCTGTTGGCACGGGATATTTTATTTGTCAAATTACAGATTATACAAAACATCATATTCTTTTTTCAAATTTTGTATTGAGAATGTTTTATTTTGAGGCAGTGGTATTACTCCATTGCAAATGAATCAGGCCAGAACGAACAGGACATATAACTTTTGTAAAACATCGTCGAGTAGATCCGGTATATCTTGAGTGGTGCATCTCACTCACATGAACCCATAGTGACAGCTACCCTTACAAATTTCATATGGTTTGAGAGTTTCCAAAGGTTCATAGGGGAGACGGAGGAAAGGAGGGTAACACGTCATCCTGACAATTGTACGGATGTACATGGGCATCGCTAGGCACTAAAACGCTACTGGTACTCATTTGCCCCTTTATACTATATAAATTGATTGAAAAAAAAAAATATTATTTCAATTTCAAAAATTTGAACCCACCTCCTACTTAAAGCTATAGCTTTATGCATGTCAAAATACATTATCTCGTATCTCCGGTTGGATCTCTGCGGTCATTCCGGGAACGATGTGTCTAACTGTTTGTGAAACGCTCGCTGATTTTCAATCTGGCGACTGTTTATTTTCCGGATAGTCATCATCACTATCAACACTATTTTTTACGACTAGCTGGCTCTGTTGGTAGCGTGGTAGTTAGGCCACGTGTTACGCCGGAGGTCGCGGGTTGGAATCCCTCACATCCATGAGGATGTTTAAACATATATTACATGTATTTCTATAATTAAACGTATAAAAATTCTTAAATATATATAAATATACTTATATTTCCGTTGTCTAGCATCTGAAACACAAGTCCTTACGATGCTTACCACAACACTAGGCTAACGCGGTGTGATGAGTCCACACATATTATTCTCATTTGTGACTACTCGAAAATATTTGTTTTGAACTACCATCAAATTATCAACAGATTATGGTTGAAAATTTTCAAGCAATGAGAACCAGTAAAAATCTGTTTATATTTAGGAAAATTGAAAAGGAACATCATCATTCATTATTATCAACCCTTATCGGTCCACTGCTGGATACAGGGCTCTTTCAGAGAACGCCAAGGCGACCGATCTCCTGCTACTCGCATTCATCCCGGACCGGCTTGATGGCCTGTGTAGGGAAGCCTAAGAATTCTCTCGCCCTCAATCCAAGCCCAGGGTGACGTGTGAGTCGCCAAAGAGCACCAGTCTCTTAACAACTAAGAGGCTACAGCGAGCTGGTTCCACCGGTTTGAAAATGAACAACGAAACATTAAAGAAGTGTGATCTATGAAGGCTCACATTTTGTTAAGGAGATAGTTCACATTATATATCTCCAAATGGGCGGAAAATTTGCATACGTCTTTAACTGTCGGTTTATGTTCTTGCCTTAAAGGATATACATACACATTGATTACTTGACCACAAAAGGTTCTTGGTCCTTCCTGTGAACTTAAGTTACGATATGGCCAAAAAATAATCTGAATAAAAATTAAGAAATCTTAATAACCGACTGTAAACATCTCTTAAAATTACTTAGCATCAAATAATGAATTAAACTTTCTCCGTCCTAATTTATGTGTCCTAGGGACGCGTATGAGTGAACCACGAATTTGATATTAAATCATATGTAACCTCGTGTATAGCCTTTCCAGTGTAGCCTTTTGTATGTGAGATATTAAAAAGAGACTGAGTGAGACATTAAAAAGAATTATTGGCGTGATAACTATACATGTCACTGTATGAATGGCGAATCCAACTGCGACTCAAGCCAAAGTTTATAACATTATTTTTAATACATATTTTTACATAATTTTAGATCTCACCAAACAAAACATGTAATTCCAACACTTAAACTTAAAGAAGACATATTGAGTAATATGTTTTATGTTCCAAAAATAAACAGATCTTTTTTTCGTTCCAATTTTTTAACTTAATTGAAATTATCGGGGTGTGACACAACAATATTGTTGTTAAACCTATATGTAAGTAAATTATTTCTTATCTATATTTCATATATAGAGAGAGGAAGAGAGAGAGAGAGAGAGTGAGCGAGAGAGAGAAAGACACTCCTCTGATCGCCATAAATATTTTTTATTTGCGGTACTCCTAACCTTATTAATCGTATTTAATAGCGATACTGCTTTTTAGGTAGTACGATGAAGTCAAATATCCTAAATATATCAACTATTACGTTACTGAATAAATTTAGTCGAAACACTGATTGTCAGTTCACGGACGTTATAATTTAACGTGAAAACGATGCTCTGGTTAATCTGCGAATTTTATTGTTGTCGAATCGTTAAAGCCTGGCGAGGACAAGCTAGCCGGTCCGGGATGGATGCGATTAGCAGGAGATCGGTCGCCTTTTCGTTCATTGAGAAAGGCCTATGTCCAGCAGTGGATCAATAAGGGCTGATAATGATAATGTAATGATGAGGACAATTACGCTGTAATAATCATCTAAGTAATTATGAACAAAGCTATAAAAAAGCGGATCGCCCAATGTCGTGGAAGAGACGACACAGGAAAACCCTTTCCCTCGCTTGTAGGCTTCGCATTCGGAATATTGTTATGACTCTCAAAGTTACTATGACGTAAGAGTTTTACGTGAATGCAGCTAAAGTTATCGGACGCCAACAGTTTTTGATATATCTCCGATATTTCATATAACATAACACTCGATGTAACCAGCATTAGGTAATTCATTTGATATGTACTAGGGAGGATCTAAAAGTTCGTGGCCTAACCTACATGGAACTATGATATCTTTTTAAATCTACCGTCATTTGATAGTAAGTATCATTTGTGATTTACTGTGCCATGATTTACTGTATCATTCCGATACTGCTCAATATAAATTTTCTGTGATTATTTGCTTGAAGCAATCTGACGCATATTTCAATAATGGAGAAAATTGAACACCGTGCAGTCATTAAATACCTCAATAAAAAAGGCCTATCACCAAAAGACATCCATCAAGATATGGTGAGCACTTTGGGGGAGTCTGCTCCATCGTATTCCAGTGTCAAGAAGTGGGTAGCTGAGTTTAAGCGCGGTCGTGAGAGCATTAAAGATGATCCTAGGAGTGGAAGGCCTACATCCTCTACCACGAAAGAAAACATCGATAAAATTTGTGATCTCGTACTGGGTGACCGACTTGTGACCATTGGTAAGATAGCTGAGATAAGAAACATTAGTTATGGCCGGGTGCAACACATAATAACGGAAGAGTTGGGGTTCCATAAGGTTTCTGCTCGCTGGGTCCCGAGGTTGCTTTCAGCTGAACAAAAACGAGTTCGATACACAATTTCGCGTGATAGTTTGAAACTTTTTGAGACTGATCCCGAGACTTTTTGTACAGATTTGTTACCATGGGTGAAAGCTGGGTTCACCACCATACTCCTGAATCGAATCAACAATCCAAACAATGGAAAAGGTCAGACTCTCTTACACCGAAAAAGGCTAAGGTCGTTTTGTCGACTAACAAAGTCATGGCTTCTGTCTTTTGGGATGCGAAGGGCATTATTTTTGTAGATTATTCACCGAAAGTCAAACTATAAATTCTAGTTATTATTGTAACCTTTTACGAAGATTTCGAGAAGAAATAAAAGAAAAAAGGCCGGGAATGTTGCGTAAGAAAATTTTGTTTCATCGAGACAATGCACTTGTTCACACTTCGGTTGAAACATTGTCTGTAATCCATGATTGTGGCTACGAATTGCTGCCCCACCCACCTTATTCATCGGATTTAGCCCCCTCGGATTATCATTTACTTCCAAGTTTAAAAAAACAATTGGGTGGCACGAAATTTTCGACCAAAGATGAGGTGATAGTAGCAGTAAACGATTATTTCGCCGACCTTCCGGGATCTTTTTTTTCCAGGGGATAAACAAGTTGCAGGTCAGGTGGATGAAGTGTGTTGAACTAGACGGAGACTATGTCGAAAAATAAAAATAAATTTAAAACCTCTTTTCTTTCATTTTCTTGGTCGGGCTTAGAACTTTTAGATCCACCCTCGTATCTGTATCAGTATAACATCAGTGAAAACTGTGCGCGACTATGACAGTGTGGGGCGTTTTAATATTCACGTATTATTATATTCTTTACTTATAACATTTTGCCTCTTCAATTTTATGGGATGAAAGATTGTGCGAACGATTCATTAATTGCAGTATTAACTGTTTATACGACTGTTAAGAGCATCGTATCTTAACTGTGGTTGTTAGTAAGTGTTGAAAAAAACATTGAGCAATTACCTAACGAACAATCAATATTATTGAAAGCCGTTCCTCGAGTACTGCTGCTCATAGATATCTTTCAATACATCAAGACAATAGCTACAGAGGTCTTCGTTCCTTCTACCAACAATTCTATATGATATTCCCATACCTAGTCTTGAAACCTTAAAGCTATACTTATAATCACCATCTACTTGTTGTTCGGCATGAGAAAGTGCGCAATATTCTTTAACGAGTTCACCTTTTATACTTTTTCGGTTGCTTCTAATCCTCTATAGATGATATTACTACGAATTTAGAGGTGGTTCGTTACATGACTTGCAGAAAGTTTAAGTAGGAGGTAGTGATATGCTGCAATGTAGCCAAATCAGGCCGAGGACGGAACCACATTTCGCTCACATACCATTGTCAAGAGGAAGCTATACTATCGCGTTTCGTGCTACCTAAATTAACATGCAAATGTTAATGGGCGTCCATAATCACCAAGTTGACTCCAGTTGACTCCGGTTGCACGTTTTTCTGTAGAAAAAAAGAAGCAATAGAAATATAATAATCAGCTCTGATTTTTAATGCATATAATTTTGTCCTTTCCTTCCTAATTTTCATATTTTCATAATTATGGATTACAAATTTTCATATTTCCAAATTTTCATAATCATCATCAACAACTATCCGACTATTCCTGGCATATGACACCTACCAATGAACGCCAAGCCGGACCGGCTACTGTAAGAATATCGTTTAAAAACAATAATTTATACAAACTTTATAATAAAGCATTCTCTTAAGATAAGGTAACAGAACGCATGATAAAATTGTGATGGACGATCGTGTTAACCTGTAGACTGAATAATAAATAGAAGTGTTATTGTTAATCTAAATTTGGAAGCGTGGGTGAACTGAGCTATTTAAAAGGGTTCCCAATTATATTATGAGTATTATGTCCAGATTAATTAATGTTGTTTTTTTATTTATAAATGAATTTAGATGCGTCTATTTTCGGAATAAAAAATAAAATTAAAAATAAGAGATTGTCGATATGTCTTTATTGATACCAAAACTTTAATTGCATCTCAATAGAATTACTGTAGGTACTGCAGATTATATCAAGTACAATTTAATTATTTAAGTTAAACAAAATAATTTTATAATTCTATTTTGAATAATAATAAAAGAACACTTTGATATCTACCTACCTCCACTCTCTCAGCGTCCACGGACAATACAAAAGGTAAGGCCCAATCAGACTGCATGCAACATGGCACTCTTACTAAAATTGTTAGGTTGTGAAATGAGGTCATTTAAAGAAGATAATGGTCAGAGGTTCTACGGCTGATGATGATGGCGGTGAAGGAAGAAAGAGGAAAAAATTGTGTAATTAAGATAGATGAGTGAATTATGCAGAGCTACCTTTGACAGTACTTTTAGATGCCACTTCTAAATGTTTATAGTTTAATTGCGTGGGTTGGTGGTTGATAAAGCGCTAGCTGATGGAGATTGATGGCATCTCCGCTAGCTCAGTGTAAACACATCTTTATATGAGATGGACCTGTGTACGTGACGTTACTACCACGTGAATCACACGAACACCATACATACTTCTGTTTTTGTCAACATTTTGAAGGAGTAACGGTTTTTATACTTGTTTGTTGTTTTGTTGATGATATTAAAAAGTGTTCTTTGTCAAATTTTGTCAAATACGATCCATATTTGTATGGACCCACGTAGGGTCGCGTTGGATCGACCTCCTACCATATTAGGGAAATGAGTGAACTTCTGTTGCATAATATAATTTATATTGCAACACACTGTTGCAAGATAAATTAACGTCAGCTAGCTAGACTTGTGTTTGAAATCGGGGTTGACCTGCTACTCATTCATATCTGAGCTATCCTGTCCGTCTCGTAGTCTAGTAGCAAGCATGAACAACCACAGTCGTGAGGTTCGAGTCCCGGGTCGAACTAAGGTGTTAGTAGGATTTTTCAATTTATAATAACAGTTAACCTTGGCGGTGATACACCCCGTGCCTTCGAAGGCACGCTAACCCGGCGGTCCCGCACCAGATTTCTCTCCGTTTGTGTGGGTTTACATCCTATAGGAATAGGGAATAGGAGGTTGAGGTAACAGGGAGTGTATTTGTGCCTGTGCACTATACTATAACATATCCTGCGCATTTGGCTAGTCGCTACAGAGATGGCTGCTGTGGTCGAAATACGGCTAGGGCGACATTATCATTATTATTCCTGTCTCACCAGAATCAACAGTGTCAGCCATTATGACCCTTTGATATGGCCGAGATAAAAGCTGAAGCTAAATATTATTATTTTCAAAAGCTAAAGTTGGCATCTTTCAGGTCCGAGTTAAAAAAGTAACGAATAAAAGATGGATAGAGTGTACAGAAATGGCCACTGCATTTGCAGTTGGACCAGGAGGTAGGTAATATTATTTTTATTCTTTTATTTTACCGGAACCATAATCCGATGCGATCCTTGAGAAATCCGACGCAAGACTCGTAGGCTTTCCTTGAATATTTTCTGAAGCAATCTGTGTTTTTAAATGGCATTGAACTATTCACCACACACCGTGATTCGGACAAGACACGTAAAACGCGACAGCATTTCCATAAATTCGCGTCGATACAATATGAACTAAAACATTCCAGTCGTGAGGGCTTGGTTATACCGCTCTACAGCTTCCTACGTAAAAATAATAGTCACAAAGGTCGCAAGCAGGGTAGTCCTACTACATTTCTTTTGCACAAGTGGCAAACACGTGGGAAGAGACATAGTACTTTTATCTCTTTTGCCAGTATAGGAAATGAGCAAAAAAATGTAGTGATAAACTTGTTGCTTACACAACTTATTAAATATAAAACAAAAAAAATAAAATAGCAGAAATAATCTTTTATACAAAGATTTATTTGAACTAAATGTATAAATCTAAATAAAGTTCGAATTCTTGAGTGCAAACCTAATTGCTGAAAGTGACGCCCGCAAAATAGTCCGTTGTGTTTCTGTTCTTTAAATTTGTTACGCTTCAAACAAAAGTCTGCTTATTCAAGAATCCATTTTTCACTTCCCAGTAAAGTGATGTCGCACTAAACTGAAACCGCACCGGAAAGTGTTCAGGCAGCACGTCCCACCGTCACGTCTCCGCCGCCACATCTCGTAAAACACCGCGGATTTATGTCAGTCACAGCCGAATCTCACGCCCGACATATTTATTATAGAAAGTTATGAAAGCTACAGGTGTCGGTTAACTTACACTTTATAACGGTGTCTGCTATGGAAACGTATTAATGTTATTCTCCTACTCACGCCGAAGTTCGAGCATCTGTGAAAAAACAATGAGAAATAGAGCGGTAACGATAGGGGAAATAATAGTATTTTCAATGCAGGAAGTTGTTTTTAGTAATAGTAATAGGAGGAGGAAAGGAGGGCAATACACCTTTTTTGTGACGAAGGGGAATACATTTACCAATGATACCTGGGAGCCCGGCTAGACTCCCAGATCTACATTGGAATTGAGTAGCAATACCAACTAAACCCCTACGGGAGCCTTCAGCCGCTATTAATGGAGGGTCCCGGATCTGCAGGCAACTGGACCCCTCAAGCGACAGGCTGACCTCGGCGAAAAGGCTAGGCTTCACTTCCTTGGGGACTGTCCGGCTACGCTGTAGTCAGTCCCTAAGACGCCGTGTCTTGATGGACCGGGTTCCCCTCCCGGCCCGACACGGAACAGGGCACTGCTGTAGGCGCTGCAGATAGCGCCTCCTTCGTACCCCAATTCGTTCTCGGCGGGGGGAGGCCGCGTCCGGCCGCCTGATCATCTCTGACCCACTGGACGGCTGCCTTCTGGGACATGACGGTCTTGCAGAAGGAGGGCATCGATTGGTAGGACTCGCACTGCCGAGCATCGCTATGACAACTTTGGCAAGTCCCCTTCAATAACTGATGTCAGATCGTGACGCAGCGCCGCCCATCTCGGGCACACCTCGAGGGCGTGCTGGGGCGAGTCCGCCGCCGCGTCACAATCATGACAATGAGTCGTCGGCTCCCTGTGAGCCGTCCTACATAGATACTCACCGAAGCAACCATGCCCGGTGAGCACCTGCGTCAGTCGGAAGGTGAGGGGTTTGCGCCTACAGCGCATGCGCAGCTCGGGGACCGGGCGCAAGGCAGCCGTTATTTTTCTACCATACAGCTGCCGCTTCTTAAAGGACCTGTCCTTCTCCCACCTCTACATTAACGCCACATGCCCTAACCATCGGACCCGCACGATCGCGGAACCTCCGCCACGAGTTCTTACGGGGGATCGCCGGCTAGGGCCGTAGCTGCAGCCGACGATACCGTACGGTACCCTCGAATCGACCTTACTGTGGCGACACTATGAGCAGAGCGCAAGTGATCCTAATTTCTCGCAGTGAGACGATCCGCCCAAACCGGAGTCGCCATAGCCCGACAGACACCGGAGTACAGCTGCTTGCAGGCGGCGCTGGGTCCTCCGAGGTTCGTGAGGAGTCTGCCCAGAGCACTCGCCGCCTTCAGGACCTTCGGTCCCACCATAGTAAAGTGTGGGCCGAAGGTCCATCCTCCATCAGGGAAGGAAGGAGAAGCCCCAGATATTCGACGTAGGGGCTCAACCTGAACCTCTCCTCTCTTATCTATAGAGCGGTCCCCGGAGGGGGGCCCCTTGCGGATGGTTCCACGGAAGAGAAGGGCTTCGGTCTTTTCCAGTCTGATTCGAAGCCCTAACCTCTCTATGCGGCTGATCACGAGGTCGACGCCCACCTCGGTCAGCCCGGCCACCTCCTTGCAGTCTCGTCCCCAGGCATAGACGAGGGTGTCATTCGTGTAGCAAATGACTCCCATCCGAGGGTGGAGACGGCTTCGCAGGACCCAGTCGTAGCCAACGACCCACAGAATCGATCCAAGCACGGAACCCTGCGGGATGCCGCGCTCGATTCGCCGCCACTCCACAAACCCCGACCGGTTGTCGAGGGTAGATATGGAGGCACCTTAAAGAAAACCGGTGCCTCCCGTATCACGCTGTGCGGGAGACTATTGAATGCGTTCGCGATGTCCAGAGCAGTGCATCTGTATGACAAATGGGAATGAATGTCTATGGACGTCGTTAGTCGTAAAAATTATCTGATTGCTCCTTTGCGTCCTGTACTGTAAAAAAAACTAATATATGGGCAGCTAATTAGTTGCTTAAGTTAAAAGACGTTTATGTCAATAAAAACATTTAATCGCGTTACATTTCTTACTTACATACTTATTTATTCACTTTCGTTCAATGTATTTTGCATACTTCGACTAACTTCTTTCTTAGTCTTGCGGCCCGCCTGACCACACTCAATATTACACTTATGAGGTCCGCCAACACAGTATGCAAACAAATCAAAGACTAGTTAGCAACACTAAACGTATCTAAACAACATGCTAATAACATCACTAACACAATTAAAGGCTAGCTCCAATCACACAACCGTCAAAAGACAAACAACCGTCACAAAAACTCACCAGAATCTTTCCCACATGTGGTTTTCACCACAAACTTCTACTTCCACATAGAAAAATGTCATCGGCACTAATGCCAAGGGCGTAGATGCTAAATTTAAACAAATTTGACTTCTGTAGAAGTGTGCGATGGTTTTTTTTCATCACCGGATAAATAGGTCGCAGGTTATTTGCAGTTGCAAGGTGCAAACCTCCCGTAACGGAACTTTTGGTAAAACAAACGTATAACGGAGATAAAGGAGAAAGCTGTGTTTGGATATTAAAGATGCAAGACTGTGACGTCCTGTGAACCAATTTTTGGACACTAAATAACGAATGCCACGCCACTATCAAATATATTTTTGGCGCAATTTAAACCGTTTTTACGTCGTTTTTGTCAATTTGTACGTACTCGTCAAATTATTAATGAACAGTATAGATTTGCATAAACCAAGATACACAGTCGTTGATTCAAAACCATCCGTATAAGAGCAATTGTCAAATTATGCACTTTGTAAAAACAACTTAAAATCATGCGCGTAAGGTTGACTTTGCAAATAAATGTGTTAAAATTATGCACTTCATCCAAAGAGAATCTGCTTTGAGATCTTTATCATCATTAGCAGCTCGAATATCTACACTGCTGGACACAGGCCTTCGCCAGACAGCGCTTGTCTCCGGCGGTACCCCGCGATCATAACTAGGTCATCAGTCCATTGGGTAGGAGGCTGTTCAACACTGCGCACTGTGTTCTTGTCTTGACTTAAAATCATGTGCGTAATGTTGCCTTTGCAAAAAAATATGTTTATGTGCAATCACAGATACTTTAGAATTACAGTTCGGTATAAAATCGTGCATCTTGCATTTTTGTAAATCAAATATCAATGGTACGCGACATTCGATCGATACGTGCTACGTAATATAATCTTTTCAGATTATTCACGTACTTCTTCCACTTGCGGCTTAATAATAATAATAATACAGTACGTTACCGTACGGTTCTTAAGTCTAAGTACTCCTAGACAACAAACACATCCCAAATATTTAAGATTGCCAATCGAAAATTACATAAAATACAATATACCATAAATATACAATAAATACATAAAGTACACAAACACGGTTACGGAAACCTGAGTGAGATTCGTACCCGCGACCGCTGGCGTGTTCCCATACACTGTGTACCCGTTGTTGTAATGTTACCGTGAGGCAGCCGGTGTAAAAAATATATATCATGCGAAGACGAAAATAGTTCTAGAACTAGAGAAGAAACTCCTCTAGAGGAGGCCTTATATATTGTTTTGATTCGGAGGGGAGTCGAAACACGTGAGTAAGACAATTAGTGATTTTTTTAATAAGCCAATAAAGATTTATTTTATAAAACCCATCGAACCTACATGCATTAAAATCTATATGACGTATAAAACAAAACATAATTTGCCCCGTATTTATACTACACAAGCCACACATCTAAGCCATTGTAAAAGATTCAGAGATACAAAAATAGTCACAGAGATGGACAAAAAACAAACTGCGCCTCATATGGGCCAACTTTACGCAATATGGGTTTTGACCCCCATAACCAACGGATATTTGTTTTATCGTAGCTTATCCTGTGGGATTAGCTACAGGCTGCTCTGCTTCTGTATATAATATTTTTGATGGTAAATTTTGAAGAAATTGCTTCTTTACATAATATACCTGTAGGAAACTATTGTTTATAAGTAACTAGTAATCCGTCCGTATATTATTATATACATTGCACGTTACCTACCTATTATGACAACAAATTCAATTTATGACAGTACAAGGTCCGTCGCGACGACTAGTTGTCAATAGTTTCAGCAGCTATCAGGATTTATGTAGTATTTTTTTCACACCTTTACATCGTCTAAGTTTTCATAACCAACTGTATTGTTTTAGAAAATATTATTTAGACTATGTTCATCACAGGAATAAATAAAAAAATATGTTATTTATATATTATTTTTTCTTACCCCTCTTTCGACCAGAACCTAGTCTCGTCATCAGACGAGCACTTATAGCAATCCGATGAAGCTGTATTAAAATTATGTTCTGATTGTTTTGTAGAATTGTAATGATGAAAGAATTTTTAAAATCAGTCCAGTAGCTCCGGAGCCTACATGCAAGGAAACAAATAAATGAATAATCAATAGTTTCCTCTTTATAATATTAGGTTAGATACAAACACTATATCATAAAATCAGGATATACAAATAAAATAAGGCCTAATTGAATAGTAACTCCTTCCTGAATACCTTCCTTAATACAAACTACTCACTTCGGAAATGATACGTTTATATAAAACGACTAGAACTTTTAAAATTTTCGAAGGCAAACGAGCGGTCCTGATATATCAGAAATTAAGATGGCCCATACACATCCGTCTAATTGTTATGCATATGTTTCACCCTCCTTCGCTCTTCCCCTCCAATGAACCGCGTGTTTATAAGCCCCCAAAATAACAGTCAATTTTCGGCTGTATGATGGTACCTCACCGGAGGTGCCGGTATAATCTAGTCATGAAAATATTCTAGAAATGTATGAACAGCGCGATGAAACAATATAATTTGATTGCTATAATTTGTGCCAGGGGAACAGGAGTCACAAGAAAGTTTGATACTTTGTTGATAAAAAAGTAAGACGCAGTAGTCGCTCGTAAAAGCATCTTTGTAGTCGGCACGCAAGCGTAATTATATATCGCAATATAATTTCACCACAACAAAGGTGGAACACCTACGCTACACGTTTTTTGCCCCGCCGGGTCAGGGCGTTAACGGTGAGAACGCTATGGGATCCAGATGTGGCTAGCGGTATTTCACTCGCGTTTTTTGTGAGGGGTAGCCGATTTCTACCAAAAATCTGAAGTCATGGCGGACGGTTAATTAAATTTTATTTAATTTTGAATAATTTGGTTTGATAAATTGGTGATGGCTTCCTGTGATTCGATAGCCACAGTGTGAATAAGGATTAAAAATTTATATAATCGGTACCTTGTTACGACTACCGACGCCCATGAACATCTACATAATTAATATGCCGATGCGTTGCCTTTCTTTTTCCCCTAACAATGGGTCAAATCAAAATATTGTTAGATTCTTCTATAGACTACTTATTACACATGTATACCAAAATATTGATATTGCTCCAATAATAATAAATAAATGAAGTACACGGCTTTTGTCGGCTTGTAGCGCAAATCAACCCCTCCCGTCAGAGGGGGGGGGGGGGGAGGAGGCCGGCCTCCTCAGATAAGCCAAATATTAAACGAGCTCATTTATCCTTATCCACGACACCGCAACTCAAACGGCATCGTGCGCGCGCCGTCCCACTAGTGTGAGGAGGGGGACCGTTTCCCCCTTTACGGTCCCAATAATAATCACCATAGGGTAACGCCCACAGTAAAATTCCGGTTTGTCTCTTCCCATCTGCGGGAAAAGAGGGGGTGCTGTTCCCCTATCGTCGCCCTAAGCCTGAAGGCAAAAAGTCTTTCGTAGTCATTCGAACTGATAGGGCTGGACAAGCGCCGCCAATCATTAGTAGGTGCCTCCGAGAAAAAAAAAACGAATTGATATTTTACCAGCTAAGCGGTTAAGAATTTGACTACAGATATTAATTTCTTCTAGAAAACCATTAAATTAGCGTACCATAATATTTATTACATAACATCTTCACCAGCAATACACAAGGTATTTGCCAATACCTATATGATTTTTCACAAGCTTCCATGGACTCACTCACTCACTCATTTTTCACAAACTCACGACAACTGGACTAGTAGCAAAGATAATAATATTTAAATTATCTATTACACTCACTCTTATATCTCCCATCTGCGGGAAAAGAGGGGGGTCGGACTAGCGCCGCCAACCAGTATTAGGTCCCTCCGAAAAAAGGAAAAAAAAAGCTGTATCAGTCTTCTCTTCGCTTCCACAGGATAAGTACAGATCCGTAAAAAACCGGACTAAATTGCACTCCATTGCAACGTATATATACAAACATCATCGATATTACCAACGTTTGTAGGTACACTCTTGCCTCTTACAATAAACGGCAAGACCATCAAACTTTTACTGTTTCATCATCAAAATACATATACCGACTTAGTATATAGACTTAGGACCAGAATACATATATAGACTTAGGACCAGAATATCATCATGATGTTACTAAACCGGTATGAACCAGTTCCTTCATAGGGTAGGCAGACATTTAGTGCTAGTAAGAGGTAGCGCCATGTTAGTAACAGGTAGTGCCATGCTACTAATAGGTAGTGCCATGCTGCATTGCTTTGCTTTTGCATTAAGCACGAACTTATTATAAAACAAAGTCCCCAAATGCATAATCTACAAAATAGAATGTGGTCTTCACCCATAGATAGAGAGTTTCCCGTGGAAGGTTTTAGTGATTATGATTTGTAAATGTATGAAACTCCCATGTTATTCACGGTCGCCCGCGGCGGATAGCTGGTATTAAATTAAGGTAATGTAATAGCTTACCAAATCGTACGCACATCTTCGTCTTATAAGATGTATTAATAGTACCAAGTGTCCACGTCACATGGCTACTGCGTCTGGTCCCGTGTCTGGCGACCATGTGTCCTGCTCTCCCCTACATGTGTTCTGTAAACATATGACGTGTTATCATGAACTGTGTATAGTTAACATTCAAATGACCATTGGTAATTCATCAATATGATTGCGAATGAAGTAGTGGGAAGCATCTACAACTGCAGTGGTTCGAAACAAAGTGCTGCTGGAATTTCCCAATTTCTAATAACAGTACGAAGTCAAGAATTTGGCTGTGTTACACGCCCGTTCCGCGGAGATCACGTCAAGCCGTTGGTCCTGCGTCAATTCCCACCGGTCGTGTCGGATTAGGCATAGGAGAACGCGGGAACAGGTGTGCACTTGGGCCTGCGCACACACCACTTCTTCACTACAACATTATGTCCTGCACAGTTGGTTAGTCTATAGAAACCCTGGCCGCTGTGGCCGAAATTCGGCTAGGAGGACGATATTTTTATTATTAAGTGGGTACGTAACGCCAAAGGTTCTCTGACTCGAATCCCACCCGGATCATGGATGTTTGTCTATGTTTTTCGATAATAAAATTTACCTGCAATACAATCTGACCAAAACTTTGAATAACACCAGACGTTTTGCCGAAGGAAAGACAACAAAGCTATAAAAATTGTAACATCAATGTTACAATTTTTATAGGTTAAATTTATATTTTATAGGAGAAAATCAAAATATTTTTTTTTTATTATTAAATAAAATCTAAATAAATTAAAGGCTTTATTTCTTACCTTATAACTTTAGACATTAGAAAATGGTCTTCATTGAAATATTCTTTTTTGCAAATGAATAAAAAATCAATTTATGTATAAGTTATACGTGTTAAAATTTATGTCACGTTTCGAATTGAACATCAAACAATAGTTGGATCGAGGAATAAAATAAACCTCCAGGCCACTTGGCGGACGCTAACTAAGAGTTGACCAAGTTTCGCCGAAAAATACTTACAAAAACAACATCCACAAAAAGTGTTTAATCTGTAAACTTGATGTCCACTTGATATTTATCAAGTTGTTTTTGTGTTTTTGTCCCTCATTCAAGTTTATTTATAAAACAGATTAACATTGTTGAACTTGATTCTAATAAAATTCACATTTAAGTACTACACACTTTTTTTGAATTATTCTATTTTTAACATAAAGCTTACCATAAAAATATTCAAATTTAGAATTTTCTACTTCTTCCTTCACTAATGTAAGTAGCAAATTTTACACAACTCTTAAGTTCATTTAGTACCTATTTCTTTTGCATAAAATTATGATTTCAGTCTAAATGGCAAATTTACGAACACTTCTTTCAGATTGCTCTCTTTGGCGGGACCCGTATCTGTGTTGCATGTGCCTTGAATCTTTTTTGTCACCAAAAAAATCTACCGTTATGGCCAGCACGCATATTTCATCTCAAGTGGAAGCTTGTGGCGTAGAATTATCGGTGTTAAGATATCGTGCCGTGGATGTGGGATGAATTTATTTTATGTGTTTTATACGCCATAATACTTTCGGTTAAGGTTATTTTTGTTATGGTTAAGGTGGTGAAATATAAACAAAAGTCGTAAACTTTTGTTTATATTTCTAAAGGAAACCTCCATCACGTAATCACGTGGTATATAAGTAACTGGTGATGTTATATCATTACCGTTAGAATCACGTTCACTGACACCAACATTATAATCACTACCATTACTATAACCATCGTCATGGCCAACACCATCACCATTGTCATTAACAATACCATCATACTACCGTCACATTCACCGACAGCACCACTACCAGTATCACCGTCACTATGACCATTACCATCACCGTCTTCAATATTAATCTTAGCTTTTAAAATTTACAGTTTTATATAGTCAAATAACTTAAGACGAGAAATGTAAGCGGTAACGTACGAAGAATTGGATATGACACATGAGTTTGCATTTACTAGCTACGCATAGTGATTAGATTAGTGACTACAAGTAGATGTTTTGCCAAAATCATGTTCAAAATTGAACCCTAGAAGTCGGACAATGGTGATTGTTTTTAAGTGAATTATATTCCAGCTACAGTTTTGTTCATCTCGACGCAATAAGTTGCGTTGCCCTTCTATTCACCTCCCCCCCCCCAACGCACGAAACGGTGTCACCTTTATGGCGGTATCAAGTAAGCGAGAGGTATCTCCCCCGTCGTGCCGGCCCCATTGCGTTGCATAGGACGATGTAGTGTCATGCGCCATGCATGGCACTACCTCTTCCTATGCACCATGGCATTACCTCTTACAAATAATTCATTTCTGTACTTTTTAAATGTTATGTAATGTAAATTATATGTACAATATAATTGTTGTGCAAAGGCCTCGATAGCTCTTTTCCCCCTTAGTAAACCCCCTATTTTTAGTAAAAACGCAGTAATGATGATGATGCTACAGGCTACACTCTCGCTGCCACATGTTACGTCACTTTGACTTCCAACTGTATGTTATTTTTTAATGATCGAAAACGCGTAATCTCAAAAATCACGTGTTTGCCAGAAAGCGTCACCGATTTTTTTACGCGGGTCCTCAAATTCATTAGCGAAACCGACATGTGTTGTAGATACTATCGGGCCCGGGCCTGGGCCATTAAACGTCATCTTCCAGACAAGCTTGATCACGTCCTAAAATATGTGGACAACTGTTATTTATTACGGGACCCGGGGATTTTGATTCGTCTTTAATTTTTTTTTGTTGTTTTAATTTATTTTTTAATATTTTTTTTTTGTAATAATTGTCCCGGAAAACGTTGTTTTGCCGGGTTGGATGAACAACCATTATCACTTAGGGGTATGGAAATGGATAGTAGCTAATCAGCTATTGTCCATTTTGCATACCCCTAAGCGATAAGGTCTGAGAATCCTCAGACCTGCTGAATATGCATGTAAAATGTGGTAAAGATCCGTAGAGCCGTTTCGGAGGAGTAAGGTAACTGACATTGTGACACGAGAATTTTATATATAAGATCACAAACGTGAAATCTAATCTTTTTATCCATTATTATATATCATAATTATTATATCGATGCCCTCGTTTTCCCCCGCACCTCCAATTGACCACCAGATATTCACAAACGCACGAAACGCAACACCAAAAATGTCATTTTTCGGCAGTATTATTTTGTGAGTAGTACCGCAGTGGTAGTGCCGGCCCAAATCCGCTAAAATGCAGCGGGCATTAAAACAACTTAAAAAGGATGTTTGTTTATCATTATCAGCAGCAGCAGATAGAAGACGTCCACTGCAAGACATGGCATAATATCTTCTTATCGAAATAAACTAAAATGCCAAACTCTGAAAAATTTTCAACTCTTCTAAATTATAGACATTAAAAAACTAAAAAGTGGTGTACAATAGCTTGTAGATCGATCGCCAAAGGAGGTCTATCGAAATGAGATCTAACGATAGACGGACAATACACGAGGGCGTTTAGAATTCGATGGAAAAAAAAACGTTAAGAAATACGAAACGCGGAATTATTCGCATGGTCTCTTTGAGTTTTATAAGAACACCTTTTTTGTTGATAAAAATCCAATGGGTGTTGGTAAAAACGTGGACAAAGGTCCCATAATACGGGCTTTTTTCACAGTTTTTCTGTTCTCACTCCCATGTTACCTGCGCGCTATTAAAGTTATATCGATGATGGAGTATTTAAAATGATATTAAAACCTTTTGCGGACAAATGGTCAATTCCGAAAAGGTTGTTTCTTGTTTTAGTGCGTGTTCGTGCCATACTGTATTTCAGTGGAATTGGGCCGGCACGACCGGGGAGATTGGAACATCTCGCTTAGTTGAAACCGCCGTAAAGTGACCAGTCTTGTTGTCGCGTTTACCGTTGTTGTGAGTAACCGGTGGCCCATTGAAGGGCAGGAGGAGAGGAGGGCACATTTGCATTTAATAATTAAGCGGTTACTTATGGCCGTCGGTAGTCATCAAAGGGCTCCGGCTGCTCGTTTGGCCCCATATGATAAAAAGAGATGGAATCTAAAGCATTCATTGTTACGTCCATTTAATGGATTTTATCGCGTTTCTTAAGATTTACTTGTGGAATGAGGCAGAATTAGCGTAATGAACGAATATATCTATGTTGTTTTGGTGCGTTTGGGATGAGTGAAAAACCGACAGCCTGTAGTTAGCTATTATAGTCGACATTTCAGTTTTTCAAAAAAAGTTACCATAATTTGTTTTTCTGCAAACGTAGAATAAGACGAAGGGTACATTATTTCAAAGATCTTTATCTGGTTACACTAAAGGTATGTATAACTTCTTTACCATGTACACAAGTAGGCGCACACGCACTTTTGTTATCTATGTAGGTACCATAGATTAGACAGTGCTCAAAGAGGAAAAACCGTAATATAATCTTATTCCTCTACAAGCCTCGCACCGAGATTTCACCCGTGTAACTCCGGTTCTATAAGTCGTAGCGACATTGTGTATAGCCTTTCACGAATACTGGACTTCTCGGCACAAAAACATTTTTTCTATTCGTGCCAGTATTTCCCGAGATTAGTGCGTTCTAACAAACAAACTGTTCAGCTTTTTTTATTAATATGGATCAAATGTAATGTTCGCAGCATTATCATTTACGGCTCTTTTCTATATATTGCCTATTGATGAATTTGGCTACTGGAGATAGAACATTAACATATTCATGTATGTATTAAGGTTTTAACTAATTATGTATAGTGTTATAGTCACATTGTTATGAGTCGATGCTCGTAACATTTTAACGCAAATACACAAGGAAATAGAATTTTAAGTCGACTTAGCCGGTTGGACTAAAACAAAACACCGAAAAGTTTTTTCACAATAGGCACATACAATTACAAAAATACGCGCATAACCAAAGTACGGTCAGCCTCTGATATAGATGGATCGTGTCGCGAAGCTAACCGCTGTAAACACAATAATTTGTGATCTGCGGGTTGGGCGGGGTGGGGCAGCGCTAATGACAGGCCAACGGGCTCGTGTCCAGCCCGCAAGCATTCAATGCAAATCCCTCGTGCCATACTATGAATCTGTTAGAGAAGACGCCACGACGAAATAGTCTATAGAATGCTATAGAATTGACATAATTTACAAAATTTGCTGGCATATGAAATTATTTGTTCAATGGCTTAAATTTTTATATGGACTGTTTGTATGCAATAAAGCTTATTATTATAATGTATCAATTATTATTTTTGTATGAATTATGGGCGTTGGTATTCTTAATTGTAAAATCTTGTTTATCGTCGTATGCGATAAATAAAAATATAATTTGCTAACTCAACAACAGTTTGATAATATTCAATAACAAAATAATATCAACAGGTCACGAAAGCCGTCCCAAATAATGTCTATATTTTATTGTATTCGTAAAAACTAGCAACTAAAAGGTAAATAATTTAGTTTAAGACCACTTAGATGATAAATAACTGATAATGATGAATAAGCATATCACTGTATTTAAAGTCCGGTTTACGGTCCGTTTGGAAACGTAATTTACTAATCAAAAATAAATAAAATGCTACAAAAATTATACTTTTGATTATTTAATTTTAATTCATCAAACTACACTTAACACTACACGCTTTAATTTTGCAAATGGACGTTAAGAGCTCTTCTAGTATATGCCTAGCTCTCTAGGGGCACAATGACCGTACACTGATGACAAGCCTGCCCACGCGCTCATTCTAATCACGGTGTACCATTCAAAAAGAAAACTATTTTTAGTGAAGCAACAAAACAGTAACACTTATGCATTGCTGTGTTTCTATGAATTAATCATCTATATACGGACCGAAACGAGTAATGGAACTTAAAACCATATACATTGTAAGTTCATACCAAACTTTATATAAGGCTGTGCACTAACTATGACAAATAAAAAACTTTTTTAATATATGCTAAAATATCTATGTACTGGTTTTATATAAGGTGGTGCCGGCCACTTTTTCACAAATATTCTACATTGCATTAACAAACCCTGCCAGATTTTTTTACAGTATAGGAGAGTAAACGAGCAAATGGAGGCCTTTAGCGACTATCGACTGCCATATAATGTGAGTACATTATTATCATACAAACGCATTGTTCTCCTTTCCTCGGCCCCTACAATGAGCCACCGGCTACTCACAAACCACACGAAATGTGACCGCATTGCTCTCACTTTACGGCAGCGTCAAGAGCAGTGAGCAAGAGAGAAGAGTACATCACCGGTCCTGCATGCCTAATTTGACTACAATGCACCATGGCACTGTCTGTATAAGATTAATGATATGTTTAAGTGTACACCTTTGACTTTCCCTAGTAAATAAAAAGTTAGTGCCCGCCCTTAAGGCCAGTCCATTCATAACGTTCGGATGAGTTTTATAATAAATGTCCGCGTGGGCCGATACTTTGTTTTATTTAGTAAAAGTCAATCTTATTATCACGATATAATTCACTGTGAGACAGTAGATATATACGCGCTTAAATTGTTTGCTACTAAAGAAGAAATGTCTAGCACTAGTAACCCGGGTACGCATAGCTCTTTTAAATTATATAGGTGAAAACAAGCGGTCGGAGATTTTTAACGGCAACTAGTGGGCGACCCACTAACGTCTGCGTAATTGCTATGCAGACGTTGCGCTCCCTTGGGCCGGTGGAAACTCGCAAACTTCACGAGATATATTGATAGAAAAAGCTTGGTGATAATGACGACATGATTTAAAGAAGGTAGTTAGAAAACATAAAGTTTGTGTTTATACTTCCGGCCCATTGCTGGGACCATTCCGGACCACAGCTGCATAACAATTACATGTTTGATTATTGCTGTCGGTAATCATCTTTTGATGTCGGTCTTTTGACCGACTTCTCTTTTGTTCCTTTATATTAAAAAAAAATATGCTTAGTAACTTTATCACCGATAAGGATAACTGCGAAGTAATTCTCTCTCCGACTGTCCCTGCATATATTATTATATGAATATTTTAAATGTCCAATGATGGGCGTGTTGTATTGTACAGTCGACAACATAAAATATAAAAAGGCAATATTAGCATACTGGCCAAGTGTGGACTTGTGGTTGAAATTTAAATTTTTAAACTGCCTTTCACTATGTCGCCCGTCGACTAGCCCGTTGGGCGTTTTTCGTAATGTTAGACCACCTCACTCATAATTATGTAATCTGGACTTTAAAAATTCAAAACGAAAGTCTATCTCATATTAGCTGTGGTGAAATAAGCGGGTGCAACGTGGACGTATCGAAAGTGGTAGGGTATTCGGATCCCGCCCAGGTCATGAATTTGTATCTTTGTATTATAATATGCATGTCATGTATAATAAAGGCAAAAAAATAATAATAAAGGCGAACGAACAAACAGAGCTTTTTGACGACTACCGAAGCCCATAGACATCCGAATTACCGCATTCTTGATGTATACAGATGCGCTGCCTATCCTTCCACCTTCCAATGCAATGGGCCAAATTTATAAAATTTTTGAAATTTCTCATAAATGTAAACTATATTGTGTAGTCTAGAACCTATAACTGACAATTTTAAAAGAGGTATGGAACTACCTATTAAAAAATTCTCAGCTATAGTTCCATGCTGCATTGCATTGGAATTGGGCTGGCACGACCGGGGAAGTACATCCCACTAGCTTGATACGTCTTCGTGACATGAAATTATAGATATTCTGTCGAGTTTCGTACGGTTTATCAGAGCAAAAATGGCATTTGCTTTAACTATGTAAGTCTAGCCTATTTCATGCACTATACTGTGTCAAAAGGGCACCTTATAATCACGGAATAACATTAATTTTTTATGAACTTCCACATAATTACTATGCTCATGTGTTAACCTCCTTTCTTCCTACCCACTATTGGACAGGAGATATTCATACGATTACTCGTTTGTCCCTTATACTATTTACATTATTCATTGGTGTATTTTTTCATTTTTAATACATTGGGCAAAGGAGAATGCTCGTTTTTTTTTTTGAGATTGCCGAGGAAACATGAACTTCCGGATAATTACTATGCCGATGCGTCGTCGTTTCCTTCTCCCTCACATTGGATCACCGGCGACTCAAAAACCACACGAAACGCGTCACTATAGATGTCACTTCACGGCGGTATCATGTGAGCGAGAGGTACCTCCTCGGTCATGCCGTGGCCTGCAATACCGCATGGCACTACCTCTAAACAATAATTATTACTTGTCTTCAGGACTATTAGTTGCAATTAGCAATCCCAATAATACTTTAGTCCAACACGGGAATCTAATTATTACCATATTCTACAATTGTTGGAGGTACAGTAAAAAGGAAGCAGTTAATCTGTGGTGAATATCTATTGAAACGCATCGATCGGCGCGTTAACTGTACGAAGCCGCTGAGCCCGCATGATGCGCTGCACGTGCATGGCCGTGCGCTCCCCTTGCTATTGATGCAGATACCGTTCAAGGCTACGTGGAACAATAGAACCTAGGCTATCAATACACCTACGTACCTAGTTGGAGCGTGACCTCCGGGTGGAGACGCGAGTAGGAGATCATTCTTGGCACACATTGAACGAGGTCTACGTGCAGTCATGGACACATAAGGACTGATGATGATGGCTATGTTGTACTTAGTTATCTGTTCTGTTGCGTGTATAATGCTTTTATGCATATATTATGCAATCCTATCCTGGTCTCCTGGGTTTGATTTTTTTTTATAGAATAGGGGGCAAACGACCCATCGATGTCTTTTTACGACTTCCGATGCCCATGAACACCTAAAAAATTAATATGATGATGCGTTTCCGTCCTTCCCCCCCCAATGGGCCACCGGCTACTGTCAAACCGCTCGAAACTGATAAAGATGTCTCTTTACGATGATATTATGTGAGCGAGTAGTAGTGAGTTTTTTAAACGTTGAAAGAAACAACAAACTCCTTAGCTCCATTATATTAGTATAGATAGTGTCATTGTTACGTTGCAGAGGAATCGGATTACCACGATGGGGCACTTCACGCTCATATAATGGCGGCACTCTGGCATTTATAATTTTAAGGATTACAAAATTAGTTGTTTGCAATAAGGAAAAGCTTGGGTCGCCTAGTTGAACTGCGAATAAAGACCCACACGAGTATTTTATCCGTATAAAAAATCATTGTTTTATTTAACAAAAAAATAAAAATGGCGGCTAGGCTTTCCAACAAGTGTGAAGTCTGGAGGTATTAATGAATGGCCTTGCTAACTAAGCAGAGCTATTTTAATGAAGCCCGGGTCGGACAAAGCGAGTGGCACCAATTAGCAACCGGTCATCGGGGATTGTTAGAGCAAGAGGTATAGGGTATATTTTGGTCGTTACCAATCATGATTTTGTGGGATATTTTTGATGTATTGTAACTATTTTATGGCTGCATGAGGGATGTCAAACAAGGTCAATCCAATTACATCGAGGAGTGCGACAGGGGGATGTCATTTCCCCGAAAACTTTAAGGCTTTAAACTGAGCAGAATGCGGCATCAACGTTAACGGCGAGTACCTCTCACATCTCCGTTTCGCCTACGATATCGTTTCGTTGGCCGAATCGTTGGAGAGCTTGCAGGAAATGTTGCACAGCCTAAATAAATCCTCCAGACGTACTGGCCTTAGGATGAACTTGGACAAGACGAAGGTCATGTTCAACGAACACGTTCTTCCTCGGCCGGTTAACGTCGATATTGCTATTCTCGGAGTCGCAGACGAATACGTCTACCTCGGGCAACTATTGCAATTAGGTAGACATAACTTCGAGAAGGAAGCTGATAGAAGGTTTCAGTTGGGATGGGCAGCATTCCGGAAGCTTCGTCACATTCTCACATCGCCTACACCGCAGAGCTTGAAGACAAAAACTTTCAACCAATGCGTTCTCCCCGTGATGACATAGGGGGCCGAAACATCGTCTCTTAATTTAGGAGTGGTCCGCTAGGTTGCGGTAGCTCAATGGTCTATTGTACGTGCTATGTTGGGTGTTTCTCTGTAAGAAAGAATTCATAAAGAAGTCATAAAGCAGAGAATTAAGGTATCCGATATCACGCGATGAATTAGTTTGCTGAAGTGACAATGGGCTGGTCACGCACAAACAAGAATCGATCGCAAATGGGCCAGTAAGGTTCTGGAGTGGAGGCCGCGTTTGGGAGAACGAAGTGTGGTTGACCGTTCACAAAGTGGGAAGACGATCTCCGTGCAGTAGCCGGTCCGGGATGGATGCGAGTAGCCTATGTCCAGCAGTGGGCCGATGAGGGCTGATAATGATGAATATTACCTGTAAACAATTTATTCCATATATAATATAACATTTTATATCCGTTTAGCAGATGTATCAAATATAATCTTATGACAAAATTGACGTTGTAATGACGATTATACTATGGAAAGTTGTATAATATAAATTATAGGTGTCAAATGTTATACGGGAAAAAATATTCGGCCACATAAGGCACTAGTGATTGACGGAGAGTTACAAAAATAACTGTAAATTAAATATAATAATACTGAAGGTTACATAATATGTTTTGTTATGTGAAAAAATATTTGTTGCTTTGTAGCAGAATTGATCGTTGCGATTCGCGGTATTTTGTCCTTACAAAGTACTAGCAAAATACGGCGGCGAAAATGTTACACTTATTTATGGAAATAAAACAAAAATAGATCGGTAATACATCCTACTTTGTCTTCAGTTACCGTATTGTATTGCTTCTGTGTATTATTTGTAATATGTCATTGTAATGTGAATAATAAAAAGTAATTTATTCATTCATTCGTTCATTAGAAATGGATGATGATCGATCGTAAGTTTTTGGCTTTTTATAATCCGATATATGTATACTATGAAATAGACAAAACACAAAATGGCCTCTACTATTTAGGCTACAAACAAGAGTCAGATTTTTTACACAACACTTTTACACGATGCAATAATTATTTTTACGCAATACATCCATTGAAGACACGTAATCTAAATCACAAAACAATGAGATCCTACGCACTCAGTGGGCAGTGAGTTTAGCAACTGCAGTCATCATTGAAACTCATTAATTATAAGTCATTACTGATTATAAATGGACTCGACCAATTACATCTAGAGAACACCCACTACTCAGTTGATTTATATCACTTTTTGTTTTTGATGATTTTATCTTGTTCTCTCTTGAATGCGCTCTATTGAATGTTATTGCGATTGAAATTGGTGAAGAGTAGAGACATTGTGATACAAAATGAGAGAGATTAATAAAGAAACAATTATTTCGCAATCAAATCGGTATCAAGAGGTTTCTGTAACATTGCTGTTGCATTAGAATCAGATAGACACAACAGGGAAAGAACATTCGCTCACAAGACGATGTCATTGCCGATGGGTATGCCGGCAGGCCTCATGTGTTTACGCCTCACCTTTAGTATTATGGTAACATGTAATACCATGCTGTATTGTGGCCAATTAGTCCTGTACTGTAGATGTAACACCCACCCACATGAAGCTTAACAAATTACCGTGGCTTATGAGGAGAGGCGAGAAAGAAGTCTCCATTGCAATTATGCGGATGGCTATTTCTTGAAAAGGTTCCGACTGATCCTTTGGCTGTAAACGCTATAACACCTTGACCTTTTTATAGCAAACTTAAAAACTGTAAAAAAGGTCCAGGGAATCCGACGGAATACATGGATGAAAAGACTAATCTAACATAATCTCTTATATGCTACTGTCAGCTTGCCTTCGGGCAATCCGAAAATGTTTGCCCTGTTGCTAACAAAATAAATAGAATTTAGTTCTCACCCTCATGTAAATCATTAGAAATATGCATTAATATTCAAAAACCGGGAAATTGGTCCAACCTACTGAATAGTTACCAGTTCGCTCCACTATACTAAATGCAAAATATTCATAAACGGAGCTACTTACGTTCCGCTACTAGATATATAATTCACATTAATACTAATTATCATAATCATCCTTCATCGGTATGCCTGTGTCCGTAAATGACCACGAGGACGGCTGCCTCACTACTGCTAATGTCAGAGCCCGTGGCTTAAAAAGCAATTTAAGAATATTTTCCACTCTTTGTAAAAGTCGCGGCCACTTTTTGATATTGCGAATGAAGTTATTCGGTAATGACAAGTTTCTCGCGGTTCGTGTGTAATACAATGATGGCAACAATACTTTCGCGGTTCGGCCAAATGTTGCCTTATAGCTGTTGGGGAACAATAAAACTGTGGAGACGTGGTTTATAAATAGTTATAATTCAATTAATATGTCAGTGGTCACATGTACATAAGCGTCATTGATATCATAAGTTGTCATAGTCATCATTATCACTCAGTGCCAATTTGTACGGTGAAAACCCCGATAGGACTGGTTAGGTGGGGTCGGTTGGCCTGGCTGCGCCTAACATTTTTTAAAATTAAACCTTCTGTGAATATTATTTTCTTATTCCCCACCACGCTAAGGCACCAAATGGCAAATAAATATCATTGTTAATATATATATATGCAGCGTAGATAACAAAAAAATACTGACATAACGCTCCACCCCATAGGAAAAGCTGATTGTTTATTTTTATCCATAACAAAAAAAATATTGACCACTTTATAGTTTTTTGTGCTGGCCATAAGGAGGTATCCTCGGACACAGGATATGTTTTGCATTGTCAATAGAGTGATTACCACACACATGCACAGACGGCATCCTCGACAGCCGGTGCAGTAGGCTAAAGTGTGACGCCGTGTAATGTCATTATTTAAATTGCCAGAATATCTTTAAATTTTATACAATAACACATTTATGAGGCACAGATTTTTTCGAAACCTAACAGCAGCGTGTAGCTGTAAGGTATAGTTCTTGTGGTCACCTACTGGAAACCTAACAGCAGCGTGTGAAGCTGTAAGGTTTAGTTCTTGTGGTCACCTACTGGAAACCTAACAGCAGCGTGTAGCTGTAAGGTATAGTTCTTGTGGTCACCTACTGGAAACCTAACAGCAGCGTGTGAAGCTGTAAGGTTTAGTTCTTGTGGTCACCTACTGTAAGGTTTAGTTCTTGTGGTCACCTACTGTAAGGTTTAGTTCTTGTGGTCACCTACTGTAAGGTTTAGTTCTTGTGGTCACCTACTGGAAATTCGTGACAGTGGTTTATGTTAATGAGTTTCACATATTTTATACTTGTCGCACCAGAACGATTTTTCACTATTCACCGTAAAGTTAGTAACGTTAAATAAGCCAAAAACAAGGGGGGTACCTCTCGCTCACATAATACCGCCGTAAAGTGACACCATCATTGTCGCGTTTCGTGCGGTTTGTGAGTAGCCGGTGACCCATTGGGAGGGGGGAAAGGAGGGTAACGCGTCGGCATAGTAAATATGTGATATTCATGGACGGTAGTCGTAAAAAGGCTCCGATTGCTCGTTTACCTTAAAAAAAATTCGATAAAAGAAACCTATAAGATAAAATTTAAAACTGGCAACTTTATTACTTATATCCAGCAGTGGATTGATGAGATTTGCCAAAGTGATGATGATAGGAAGGTTATGCTCTGTGGACTCGGACATGTAACAAGACAAGTATACAACATGAACGTGTAGGGACTTCGATACTGGGGAAGACCAAATTACAGCAATACCATAATAAGACTGACGGGTGCCATCTTAAGACGGTCTAAAGAGTTAGTGTATGTGGTACTCGGTTCACGCGGCCTATCCCATAAGGGATCGGAAAACATGTGTGCGCACGTGTGTAATTACGGAGGTGCATGGAGTCAGGACTGTATTTTGAATGTATTCAACTTATGCCACTGTTATAATGGCTCCACATATTACAAATCGCCCATTCGCGTGTAGCCAGAACTGAAATTACGTGGTCAGTGGTCTCTTATCGAATTACGCATATGCGTAACAAAATGACGCGTAACTTAGACGCGAGCCGGTGAGCTTTGCGGTGTAGCGTGCGCCGGAGCAGGTTAAGTATTTAGGCGTGCTTTCACCTGCTTTTTGGCCGAGTGACAGTTGGCAGGCGACTTAGAAATGTTATGGTAAACAAGACATTTGTTCCAAAAACGTTTCAATGTCATTTCAAATATGATTTGAAGGGATCATTTTTTATCAATTATCATTTATTTTCATAGTTTGGGGAGTAGATGACTTATGAACGACTGATGCCCACAGACATCACAAATTCTTAGGCTGGTTTGTTGTCCTTTTTTTACACCCCGAGCTATTTCCTTCACAAACAGCTCGAAACATTTTGCAGTAGTTGGTTATAAGCTAGAGATAGATAGTCGAGCCGGCCGAATACGGCCGCAATGAAGCACCGCCTCTTACTAAATTTATGTTCAAGGCAAAGTGCCTTGCATTGCAGCAGCACCAGGTCGGCATGGATTGTAACATATCGAGCTGTTATCGACGCAGGTAGTCTCGTGTCCATTCGAAGGCCTTCACATTCTCCGGACAGTAATGATGAGAAGTATAGGAAGATGTAGTGCCTAGCTGCATGGGAGAACCGGTGCCATCCATAGTGCATGACACTACATCCTCCTTTGCAATAGAATTGGACCGGCACGACCGGGTAGATACCTCTCGCTCACATGATGAGTGGTATCTTCAGTGTCCCGTTTCGTGCGGTTTGTGAAAAGCCGGTGGTCCATTGGGGGGATAGGAGGGCAACGCATCGGCGTAGTAATTATGTGGATGTTCATGGGCGTCAGTAGTCGTAAGAAGGCTCAGATTACCTACCTATTCTATAAAAAAAAAACGAATACACTCGTGATTTTTTCTAATTGTAAGCAAACAAGAAGATCAAACTCTTACTAGTTAGGTATAGTTAGAAGTAAAACTAGTCTAATGGTTACCCTGCAATATTCATGTAATGTTTTACAATTGTTCTAATGGTGATAAATGAACTTAATCAATTGATTAAATGACTCTTCAACCTTAACATCAGCCGAATGCAATGGTACCTTTATTCTATTTTCGAAAAATCAATTTTAAAGCACCAAGCCTGACCTCCAGCCCACAGGGCGGCCCACACGAGTCATTTGCGATTCGGGCCACGTAGCCATTGTTTAACTTTTGAATTTGTTACGACAGGGCTTAGACCTGACCATTATTATGATGATCCTCGAGACAGCCAATAATGAGGCGATTAGAGGTACAGTTATGCTGGTTTGTTTATGGTCAGCCGGTGGGTTTTTAATGTTGTGAGGCTTTGGCACATCATCAAATCGTGGTTGTTTTAGTGGTTTCACTTTTGTCGTTATCATTGCGGTTAGTGTTCCAATCTAGTTATAATAGTAGATACTTATTCCCATCATAAGCACTAACAAAATTTATATAAATTATATAAGTCCCTAATTGATATGAAAATAACCTCATATAGCTCCGATTCTAAATACAAGTGAGAACGTGGTTATAAGGAATAAATGGAGAATTTCCTAATAGCGTAGATTCAAAAGGTTGTGTGTACGAGTATATCTTCTATATTTAACGAAAAAACTACTGAACTGATTTGGGTGAAATGTCACCGATATATATTACAATCTTGAAAGGCGCCTTTCATCCCGAAGAAAGAGTCTTTCCCTTGGATAGGTATTCGTGAGTGAATCCGATGGACATTTTTTTTAAAAGTAGATTATTTTTGAACTGACCATATATTTTTGCAAGGTCAACCCTAAATTGCAATGTGTACATCTTCTATGCGGAGACGTTGACTGTGTATCTTGGTACTTTCGTAAATCAGTATGGTAGCGCATAATAAATTACTTACCTACTTGAATAGTTACCTTTTCTTTTATACAAAAATCAACAAAACTATGACATTTGAACTACAGCCAATTGTATGTTGACGAGTGTATTATCAAAAGGAAAATAGAAGCTATTAGAACCGTACAATTCTTCGGGTAACTCAATATGAATGTCTTTGTCACAATATTTACTTTGTGACTCAATCTTACAATACACTCTTAGCGCCATAATTCTTTTCGTCCCATTGAAATTCGCCATCTTAGTAATTGTCATTGTTACATCTTCTAGGTATGTGTTACTCGAGATCTGACATAATCGATAGATTGCCGATAGATAACATCGAATTTCGTATTCAATTTAATTCGATACTTGAATGACTTGATTATTGCATTTTTGAAGTGTTGCTTTTCATATTTGCGACCAGAGGTTTTTTTAATTTGCTTCATGGGAAACTAAAGGAGCCATCCGTCGCCTGATGGCTTGATACATCCATCCCTTTAGCCAACTAGACTTAGAAACCACACGAAAAGCGTAAGTACGACCATAACTTCCTGTGGGCATGACGAGTGGCTTGTGCTGTGTTTATAAAGCGTTTAATCGTGGCCCGTTACTCCAGTAGTCGCGGGTTGAGTCCCGCCTAAGAGAAAAATAATTAAATATATTTTTCGTTTCTATAGTATCCGTAACACAAGTCCTTACACTATTTATTAAAGGATTTTGCCAATATTTTATGAACGAGAACCAATCAGAACGTTCCACGGCGGTCTCATACTGTATCCATGCATACTTTTGTTTTTTTTTTTTTTTTTTTTCGGAGGGACCTAATACTGATTGGCGGTGCTAGTCCAGCCTCTACAGTTCGACTGACTACGAAGACTTTTTGTCTTCTGGTTATATATACTTTTGAAATTCATTATACGAGTATAAGATATAATTATTTAGCAACCTCCACTTGTGGTGTAAGCTAGTGAAAGAGTGACGAGAGAGAGAGAGAGAGACGAGAGAAAGAGGTAAAAAGTGACACGCTTCCTTTGTTACTGTAGGGGTAGAGCGGCGAGCACATTAGTTCTCTCTTTCTTTCATAGCACAGTTATATTTTTATTACCTTTTTTTACTTCTATCGTGTGGTCCAATATAAAATTATTTTTAATTTTTTTTTAAACAAAAATAAGTAACAAATGCTAATACTATTATATGTACTTACATTTAAAATCTTTTTAGACAGTCATATAATAGGTACCGCTATTGAAGACGCGTAAATGCGTTTCCCCGCGCCAACAAACTAGTACGTATTTTCGAAAGAGCTTCAAAATATTAATATTCAATTATTTAGGGTTATTGATGGTTTTTGTTTCAAACAGCAAACAATTATACAGGCTTAAGGTTACAGCACTATTGTTATTTCTTTTCTATTTATGAAAAAAAGTAAAAACAAATTATTCCTCGCGATAATAAACTCTAAGTCTTCGCCATAAGGTGTCAACAGAGCAATTATAATAATGACAATGCATGACAAAAAGTGACCCCTTGCGGACGGCCATTACCTGTTTGTATGTAAATTACAGTGACCTTGCACGGAGTCATCAGGAATGAATTACGAGGCGAACTTGACCACGGGGCAGGGTCGAAGGTCTGCTGATTGTCATAATATCAGGCTTTGTCTACTGTCAATGCTTATTGTCTTAACAATACTAATATAATAAAACTAGACAGGATTTAAACGAGTTATTTTTATATCTGTGGGCGTTTCGCTTTGAATTTGGAATACATAGTGACTTAGGCTATGGACTATTTAAACAAGGTACCTTAACCATCAGTAGGATGTTGAATGGGACCATCAACGTTGGAGCAATTACAGTTTTGCTTTTTTAGTTTCGCGGGGAAATACATTTACGCATGGCTACTGAACCTGGTCGGGATTTGATATTTGTATGGGTCTTGGGCTATTGGCCTTCCAATGAAGTTGTCGTTAACAAAGAAAAAGTGCACAAGAACAACTTAACTAAGGATAAACGCACATTACTATCCTGATTACAGTTTTCTAGCTTAGTCTTTAGCAATCAATTATTAGGTTATCTAACTGATAACTGATAAGTAAGTAAAAAATATTTACTACTACTCTCTTAAATACTGGACCAATGAAATTAGAAAAGAAGTTATATTTTGGCAAAATGTCACTGCACTAGGATGCACCTATGTCGCAAGAATTTTGATTACAATAAAGAGTTAACGTTTGCAGTTGTATATATATATTTGCCTAACCTTACCAACACCCTCTTTTAACCAATTCTTTTTCAATTGCTTTGATGAACATGAAGTAAAAAAGTTCTTTCCATCTCAACAAGTGCCATTGGAAATTACTGTATTAGTAAAAATATGGTAATCATCCCCATCCTTGATAACATCCTTCCAGTCATTACGCATATTTTAGACTACTCTATTTGTACAGGCATTTTTCCTGAGATATGGAAGGAAGCTCTTATTCCTTCAGATTATCGACCAATATCTGTCCTACCCTTTTTCTCCAAAGTTTATGCAAAGTTAGTATATCAGTAATTGAATTTTGTAAAAAATGATCTCCTTAACCCCTTTCAGTCTGGTTTCAGGTCAGGACACAGTACATTAACCGTATTAACTAACATCAAAGAAGACATTCGACTAGGAATGGTCAATAAAAAGCTTACCATTTTAACTTTATTAGATTTTAGTAGTGCATTTAATTCCGTAGATTTTGACTTATTGATATGCTCCATAAAATCTATTAATATATCTCCCACAGCAATCGTGTGGTTTCATAGCTACCTAAATGGCCGTTGGCAACGCATTAAAGTAAATGATATTTACTTAGATTGGTGCTGTACTACCACAGGCGTTCCGCAAGGTGGTATACTCTCACCTTTGCTTTCTGCTATACTTATTTATTACATAACTAATGACCTATGCTCCTATTATTATAGAGGGTGTACATATTTAGTACATATATATTATACAAAGTAAAAAAATTTGGTATCGATTATGCTGATGTGAATTATACAAACTTGATAGAGGAACAGCTGGACAGGCAGTCGAAACTTTTACATTAGGTTCATATTCGGTCTGCGTAAGTTTGATCATGTCTCTGTATACCGAGCGAAACTCAAATATCTTCCAATTCATCTTCGCAGGAATATTCATATGTTGGATTTACCATAATGTGCTCTTTGATTCGAAGACGCCAAAATGCTCAAAAGAGCTATTTACCTTTCACAAGAGGTAAGAAATTCCCGTTTCATTAATAAATTGATTGTTCCCAAACAATTTTTTTAATAATAACTCGTTTACTGCAAGTCTTTCAGGCTATAGAATTCCTTACCAAATGAGTTAAGGCAAGTTCCAAGTATTAACATATTTAATAAACCTGTCAGAGATCATTACTTAGAATTATAATTTTTGTCCAAGGATTCATATTAACTACTGTTATGTATAATGTATTGTTCAATGTAATGTAATTAATATACTGTCACTACTTTCAGTTTATTTTTTTTATTTTTTTCATTCTCTTTCTCCCCTTCATCTTCTTTTTCTATAGCACACTTCATTTAACGGACACATGATATTATACGTTTTTAATTTTCTTGGTATTATTTTTTTGTTTATAAGTTTTTATTTATTAAGCACGCCCCCGTCTTTTAGCAAATTCACCTGATGTGTGCAATAAAGTTTTATTCATTATTTATTATATATATTAGTAGTTTATACACAGTACTAGTGTTAGTTATTATAGAATTAGGTTAACGTTACAGATAAGAGGGAACTAAACAGCAGGAGGATCTAATGCTCTATGTACCTCTCTTATAAAAAGAGGGGATAAAAGAGAAAGAAAGGCGGCGTTTTTGCGCACGGGGCAAGGGGCGAGGATGGGAACATCACTCTATTGCACGTTTCCAAAGTTAGTGACACCCCCATCTGTGGAGGTGGCGGCAGTCCCTTGGGGGGTTGACTAGCCGTGGAGGTGCCCTGATGATTTGTTGTTCCGGGGCACGTCATGAAAGGCGACACCGATTGCACTCACTGGGGTTTTTGTGGGCATACGGCACTAACATGTGCCGCAAACTACACACACCACCGGACTCCAACCGGGGCCGCTGAAGGCGCGTAAATGAGTCAAGAAAAAAGTTTGCCTTTATAGATGCTACAATTACGTTAGCAATTCAAAGTGCGAACTGTAGAAATTATTAAAATTTCTACAGTTCGCACTTTATTTAGGTACTGTGTAAAGTGTTAGGAACAACAGGTCAAGGGACGTATAGTTAAGTCATACTTCTTAAAAATAATTAGGTTTTTTCATAAGACCACGTCAGTAGTTCTTTGAATATTTTCCATTTCGCCTCTTATACAGACAAATGAGTAATTTTAGAAATTTTTGATATTTTATTATAAATGTAAGGTTTCATGTGAGTTACAAATCGTTTTGGAAGCATTGTTTCTGTAGCAGACAGGGGCAAGCCGAGTACGCGTTTTCGAACTTGAAGACAATGGTTCTCTGAAGTTATCGCCTCTTTACGTACTAATAAGAAGCTTTTTTGTAAATACAGCCTACGAACAATTAGAGTTTTTGTATCAGCGAACAGAAGGGAAGTAGAATACCGCAAGGATTTTGCACCATAGTTTTAACTACCACACGTTGTGCTCTTTCTAATGCAATTAAGTACGAAGCGGACGTGCCACCCCAAGCATCAATACTATAAGACAGAATTGACAGGCACAAAGCAAAGTAAACAATTTTTAGTAAATAAAATGTATAAATTAACTTTCTCAGCCTCGACGATGAGCAAAATTGCAAAAAAATAGGGGAAGCAAAATTCAGTTTTGCATCAATCATAACTCCAAAATGTTACAAATATTATTTAAACGTTTTAATGTGCTCATCGTGGAAGGAAGGCTACGAGTATATATTATTACATTAGGTCCTTACAAATGAAATTGGCGCTTTGTATGGGAGGATCAAAAAGTCGAATATTTTTATATCATATATTTAATTAATCAAAGAGTGAACCATTGTTTTCTTTCTATGCACTTTTGCCATCTCATGATTGGTTCATTGATTCGATTACAAAAAAAAACAGTCAGACGGGAATCTATAATATCTTTGAAGGCTATTTGGAATGCCCCACCGGTGTTGAAATTTTTCCCTTGCAAGAAGTTGTCCAAATTTCGAAAAAAATGGCAGGATTTGGTTGGCTGACCTGGATGGCAACCATAGCCCTGAGCGGTTCCGATTGTCGTAAAGAATACATTTTTCATCACACGTATTGATTCGTTTCAAAATACCTTCATTATGGTGCCGGTTTAGTGCTGTAGCACAGCAATCGACGCTCGTCGCCGGTTTACTTCAGTAAATTCGTGGGGTATCCACCTTCTACTATTCTTTAACCTAATTAGCTTCAAGTGAATTAAAACATTTTTATCAGTAACGTCGCAGCCTACAATTAACGCGGACGTGGTTTGCGATGTATCTGCTTCCACGATAGCTTTCAACTCTTCATCATCAACTTGGGCCTTAGGCCATCCACGAGACTTGAGGTCGAAATTTCCAGAACGAAAACGTTGGAACCAAAAGCGAACTGTGCTTTCTTTTACAACACGACCGCCATATAAATCATTCACCCTGCGAACGTTTCCGCAGCACTAGTGCTACGGCGGAACATGTACTCGTAAATAATGCGATATTTTAAGGTTTCCATTTTGTAAAAAGAGTAAAGCAAACAGAAAAATACAGAAGAAAGAAGGAATAAATCAAGGTGATCAAAGCGGAAATACATGAGTACAGCAGCTGTATAACTTTGAATTTGGTATTCCTTACCAAAGAGGAGAAACCAAAGAGAAGACGGAAGCCGAAGCCGCTGACAGCTTGATATGGCGCTATACGCTTCAAGGTAAATTATTAATTGTTTGTTAACAATTCTTTCCAAGGTTTTGGAGAAAGAACTCCGCATGGAGATTGGCCTGTAAGTGCCAGGATCGTTTAATGGGTCATCCTTGTATAACGGAGTAACAACCGCTGCCTTCTTTGCTTTTGGAAATATACCCGCCGACAGACTCAGATTGTAGATACAAGTGAGAGGTTCCACGATATAATCAAACACAAATTTGATTATAGTGTTTGTAATTCAATTCCATCTAGTCCCGGAGCACTATTATTTTTAAGTTCAAATATAAGATCTCATACTTCCACTATTGAAGTATGGTGGTTGAAAAGATAAGGGATTACTGCCAGATAATTATGCGTTTCATTTACTCGAAAAGTACTAAGGACTAAAATTTAAGTACTTTAGTTCATTAGTATTTATTTCATATAACGCACAAAGACTGATTTTTTTGCAATTAGTGATACGTTGTATCTCCACCCGAAATTTATTCGGATGTTTTTTGTTCCTTACAAGATCATCTTTGTCATATTTAAGTTTTATTATGAGAAGTGAATTCCAAAGGAAATTTCTGTAGCATTTTTTTTGCATTTCGCGCCTCACAATGTAGTCTATCTCTATGTTGTGAACATCGTAATAGACCAGGAGTCACTCAGAGTCTTAGAATATTTTTATAACAGCTCAATATTATAACTTTAGTGTTTTATTATAAGAGATAGAGTGGATGTAAATATTAATAGCGCCTCTGAGGGACTTGTTTCTTTCAGTAAAACCTTCCCACGAGACGGGTTGAAGCTCAGTTTTAATGCCTTTAAAATTTATTACACGTCGTCTTCATCGGGCGTCTAAAACTTGAATTGTCTTAATTTAGATACCAAACATAACGAAATCGTGGTCTGTGATCGCAGATGAGCATATTATTGATTCTAGTTTGTAATTACCCTTAACAAAAATATGATCCAGGCCCTCTGCGCAGAGCGCAGATGGGCCTTATTCCTCGCAGTGAGACGATCCGCCCAAACCGGGGCACCGTACGTCGCCATACTCCGACAGACACCGGAGTACAGCTGCCTGCAGGCGGCGCTAGGTCCTCCGAGGTTCGGGAGGAGTCTGCCCAGCGCACTCGCCGCCTTCACGAACCACCATAGCGAAGTGTGGGCCGAAGGTCCACCCTCCGTCAAGGATGAGCCCCAGATATTTTATGTGGGGGCTCAACCTGACCCTCTCCTCTCCGATCTGCAGAGCGGCCCCCGGCGGGGGTCCTCTGCGGCCGGTCCCGCGGAAGAGGAGGGCTTCGGTCTTGTCTAGTCGAACCCGAAGCCCTAACCTCTCTATGCGGCTGATCACGAGGTCAACGCCGACCTCGGCCAGCCGCGCCGCCCCCTTATAGTCTCGTCCCCGGGCATAGACGAGGGTGTCATCCGCGTAGCAGATGACACCCATCCCGGGGAGGAGACGGCCTCGCAGGACCAAGTCGTAGCCGACGTCCCACAGGATCGGTCCAAGAACGGAACCCTGCGGGACG
>JAFELO010003284.1:4727-18387 GCA_017140195.1 Eumaeus atala
GGGGGGGGGGTCGGTCGCTCTTTCGAACCTATATTCCTAGTCTCGTCGCCCAATGACGCTGTGTTAGGCTTCATTTTGCTTCGACAACACAATCATAATTAACCGTTACCTTAACCTGCATCATAATATCTACCTGACGTAATTCATCGACTGCCTCCACAAACTTTTGAATTATGATTGAACAGGCGCATGAAAAACATTGCCCTTGCGATGTAGTCGGGTAGTGAGGATTATTAAAACAAGTTCTCGAGAATATGATGAAATCTTGTTTTAAAATAAATGAATAAGGAAAAAGACTCGTGGCGCTCCGCGCGGCGTACGCCCCCGAGGGGCGGCGCCCGAGGTAGCTGCTATTATTTACTGGTTATTACAACTTCTGTGGCTGCCTTTTTTATTTGTGGGTAATCATCTTTTTTTGCCTCGTACAATAATGCCGTGGAACCAGATGCATGGTTTTATAGTGTTGGTAGGACAAACGAGCCATCAGAGACTTTTTTACGACTACCGACGACCACGAACATTAGCATAATTAGTATGCCGATGAGTTGCCCCCTTAATCCCCTAACAATGGGCTACCGGCTACTCGCAAACTGCACGAAATGCGGCTCCTAAGACGTTCCTACCCCGGTAACATGTGAGGGAGAGGTACCTCCCCGGTCTTGCCGCCCCAAATCCGCTGCAATATTGCATGCAACTACCTCTTGATAAATATAGTGAGAGAGTTCCGTTTTTACCCTTTGGTCATGGAACCCTAAAAACTTCTAGCACCGCACACACCTGGAGCTCATTACAACTTTTGTGCTGCCTTTTGTTCGTTGCAGGTTTTCATCATTATCAGCCATTCTGTTGCTGGTCTATACTGTGCTGCGGAACAAGCAGGAAAACCCCTTAACATTCAAAATATCTTAATAATATTAATAGTCAATAAGAGGTAGTGGCATGCTGCATTGCAGCTGTACCTGGCCAGCACGGCCGGGGAGATACCCCTTGCTCACATAATATCACCGTAAAGTGACATATTCGCCGTCGCGTTGCGTGCGGTTTGTAAGTTACCGGCGGCCCATTGGAGGGGAGAAGGAAAGAAGGGCAACGAATCGGCATAGTAATTATGTGGATATATACGGGCTTTGCTAGTTGTAAAAAGGCTCCGATTATGCCTTTCTCCCATATATCGGAAAATGAAACTGCGCTTTGGTACTCCGTTCTTACAAGGATGCGTTTTATTTTCCTACCATAGTTTAAGCCTTGTCGCGGCGGTGGGTTTTAATAGCCTCAGGGGAATCGAGATACCTCGGGCGAAGCCAATTGGACTAAGGAGGTGGCGGCTCTCAGTACCTCTCCTGTAGGAAGAGGGGACTAAGGAGCAGGAGGAGGTGCCGCTCTTTGTACCCCTCTTATAAGAAGACGGGACAAAAGAGCAAAATTGGCAGCGCTCTTGCGGACGGGGCAAGGGTCGGGGACGGGTACCTCGCCCTATTGCATCCCAAAGTCGGTGGGGCTGTCACGCGGTGCGGGACAACCCTATCTGTAGATTTGGCGTCGATACCTTCGGGACCTGACTTGCCGTCGATGTGCCCTGATGATTAGCTGTTCCGGGGCACCTCACGAAGGGCGGCATTCGTGGCACTCGTGGTGTTATTTGTGAGTATTCGGCACTATATAATGTGCCGTGAGCCCCACACACCACTGGACTTCACCCAGGGCCAGTGAAGGCGCGTAAAGGCGTTTCTCCGCGTCAATAAAAGAAAGGCAGTGTAGGAACGCTCAGCGACAAAATATTTTTGCGTCGGTAGAAAACCTACCTCCTGCACAGATGTGGAGATTTCTTGGCACGCTGGGCGTCGGTAAATCATCTAATAGTGATACTGATTTTAAAGATATAAATATTATTAATAAATATTTTGTCACATCACTGTTTATGATATCAAGCATTAATAACTCGGCTTGCTTTAAAAGACTTTCTAAATCGAACCCACCGTCCTGTGTCACCTTTATTCTCAATAGCATCTCAGAGCATGAAATGCACAGAAATCCTATCAATAACCAATAAAGTGTTTGGCTGTGATGATCTGAGTACATGTTAAAATCGGTCGCTGATTTATTCCTTTCGAGTTTCGACCCATCTTAATCTTGTCAATATTATCTAAAATTGTAGAACAGGCTGTAGGCACTATTATTCACGAGGCAAGGAGCGAGGATGGGAACCTCAGTCCATTGCACTGTCCCAAAGTAGGTGGTGCGGAGCGACCCTTCTGATGAAGAGGCGTCGCTCACTTGCGGGACTGACCTTACCAAAGGCGGTGCTGATGGCTCTCGCGGTGGTTTTAATGGATATTTGGCACTGCAATGTGACGCGAGCAAATCACACCTAGTGGTGGGGTCTAATGATGTGTGTCCGGCCCTAGCCGATGAAGAATGTACTTCCCCGCACCAACAAAAAAAAGGTGAGTTTTACTTGCAGCGTCATTGTGTGTCTCTTCATCTCCTTCAAATAAAAGCGTTATGCAGCTGATACGGAAAAAACTACGGTTTTTAAGAAAAGCCAGCTTGACGCTGACTTTGCAATTCCTAATCGTTTCTAAAGTGATGGGATGATATAGGGCATTTTTACTTTTACTTTGCGCAAGTATTTGTGCATAATTAGTCATACTAGAAATCAAACGGCCGTCGAACCTTGACCGTGAAAAGTTAATATTTAAATTTTAAATTAAATATTAATGTAATAACAGTAATTTGCCCACCAAAATACACTTTTTTCGAATTGCTTTTATTATTTTATTGCACAGGTTGTCCCAAAAGTCGACTTCCAACCGAAAAGCCGAGAAAGGCTAAATTATGTTTGCCCCTACAAAATTTTAAAAAATACCTCGAGTAATTTCAAAATGAAAGAGATTTTTAAACAATTGACAGCCTGTGATGAGTTTACGACTACTGTGGTTACAAATCAGCTCCTTTCTTATTATTTTCTTCCTGTGGAGTATTCTTAGGTAATGCTCCTGGAATTTGTATCCAATTCATAATTTGCACAAATAACAACTTTGTTGGAATTTTAGAAAATATCCATTTTATACCCAACCATGACCTGAAAATGACATCATAACTCAACTTTAACAGTCTGTATTGAAAAAAATCTATGCCATTTCGCAAGCGACCATAAAAGTTGGCGCATCTAACACTTACTCAATTATTTCTTAGATGGCGATATTTTTTTCTTTTCCTTAAGACGGTCGAATTTTAGCTTATTATTAAAGTCATTCAACTATCTCAACAATCATCAATGATTCTAATATCACATAGGCGTTCCATAAGATGTATTAAACAAAGATTAATACAGCTTACGGATTATGGAGAATTTAGTTGCAGTGCTAGAGCTGCAGCTCGACTCTATCGTGAGAGATATCCGAATGCCGAGCAGATCATCCAGTTTTTTTTTGTAAATGTACACCACCGTTTATTAGAAAATCATCTTGCAACGAAAATTGATTCGTTAGATAATTTACGAGTGCAGTTTTTTATTTGCCATGGAACTCTTCATACGCATCCGACTAGCTCTTGGCCGATTTATGGTAAAAAGCGGTGTCATGTAGTATTCCAGGCGAATTTTGCCGACACGGCCGGTGAGGTACCATGAATGACACCGTCGTAGAGTGATAGCTATACAGTCGCATTTCGTGAGATTCGTGAGTAGCTGGTGGCCCATTGGAGGGAAGGAGCGAAATGCATGACACTTATGAGCATCTCTATGGGCGTCAGTTGTCGTCTATCTATACTACTAATATCAATAGTTTAAAAGGGATAACAGACGTGAAGGTACCTTTTTCTAAAAAGGAAACATTTGATTGCGTTTGTTAGTTGGTTCGTTTGAATTAAACAGGCTAATGGACCGATTTGATTTTTTTTGTCATCGAAATCCTAAATTATTTCTGATAGATATAAGTTAAATAACATTTTCTAGTACGTTAGAGATCATAAGAATTTCGATAATGTAACAAAAGGTGTGACGAAAATATCGAAATAAATCATAATACGTCTGCATAAATTACTGACAAATATCTGTCCCGAGAGACCAAGGTCTGCCATAAATTGAATTTGTTGTCAGAATTTACTATTTTCTGTATATCTGTAAATCAGTTAATTTTTTTGCCATATTTTGTAAAATATCCGTGCGAAGCCGAGATGGACACATGCAAAGTCCTCGTTCATCTAATATATAACATGTAATTATCTCAGGTTCTAACTGATATTTATTTAATAAAGTAATTATTGATGTTCTACGCGACTATTAATTACTACGGATGGACTCCAGCCGTGGCCATCATCATGAAACGACGGGCTGGTTAAATAATTAAATAAAACGATAAATATTATTGTAAAAGTAATTACTACACACGAAGGCAAAGGATTGATACTTCACTTGATCGACTGACTATTGTGAACTGACCCACAAGCACAACCATATCAACAAAGGACGTGCTTCGCTTAGCTCATTCTGAAACCACGTTGGGCGCGCCAAATAATAAAAGCAGTGTTATTGATGCCATAAAGGAACTGCACCGCTCCCTGGCTGTATATTCCGCATGCCGTCATTCATATTATTCCTAAAAATATTTGTAATCAGCAAATTTGGCAAATTCGAACCTTCAATGTGAATTGCAAGAGATTGTATATTTTTAGGACACCGTCGGTGATGGCCCTATATAACCAATAAAACGTAAGTATTGCTAGTGTCCTTATTTCCAGAAAATATACGCCGCGTGAGACTGACGAAAACTCGCACGCTCAAAGTTCAAAGACTCCGGGTGGTCTAGATAATCATCTCGTATGAATTTCAAAGACAAATTACTAATTCGTTGAAGTTGTAGGTACTTATTTTTACATATTCCGAATACTGAACACGTTCTGTGATTTTGTACAGTGTCCTACAGAACACCATGTATATTACACCCCTCTGACCTGATCTGAACTCGCAACGAATATACCGTATTTATTGGACAACAAAACTAAATGTCTCGAAGATCTCCCGCCGCGTCTCGTCTGTACAACGGTAAATATATGCTCCATTAGACATACTAAAGAAACACATTATACAATACAGTTAAGTGTTGCGTTCCTAATATCTAACAAATATAATGACTGAGATAAAAAAAATGTGGAATTCTCAACTTGTGGCTTCATGGAATTCTTTCCATTATTACAATAAAACTATTGTATGTACAGTGAAAATCTTGCACGCACTTAATCTTTCCATTTATTAGCTTTATCATAAACCTTTTACATACAGTTTGTATGCTAAGATATTTAGTAAGAGGTGTGCCACGCCGTATTTTAGCGGAATTGGGCCGGCGCGAACGTGAAGGCACTTCTCGCTCACATGATTCTGCCGTAAACGGACTGCTACGTCGTCGCGTTTTGAGGGCTTTGTGTATAGATAGTGCCCCATAGAAGGAAGGGTAGAAAGGGGCACAAAGTAAATTTGTTTTTAGAAGTACCAGCATTTTACTGGTACTTGTAATATGTCGGTCTTGGTACACCATATTCCACAGCTACTGCCACTGTCTGCAGATCGCAGCGGCTGAGAAAATTGTAACTCGTAGACAATTATGGTATAGGTTATTACGTGAATCGTTATGTATTCTAACGGTATTTAAATAATTAATTTGTGGTTAGGAACGTTCGCTGTGTATATAGTGCGTATGAACGTTGGCTGTGTATATAGTGTGTATATCCGCGAATATTGTGACTAAAGCATTTCTTATTAGTTCGCGAATGTTACAGTAAGTTATTATACATCTGTTAAAGTGGTTTATTAATTAGGATTGGATTCTGTATCTATTACAATCAGTGGGCCTTTGTACAGACACCGCCGCTCGTGCGGCTAGCTACATGTTGTGTTCCTGCGGGAATTTACGAGCCTATTGTGGTCGACTCTGCCTGGTAGGGAATTGTGTGGCTTTTGGACTCAGTTTTAATGAATTTATGGTTCGTATATTTATTTAGTTAGTAAAACAAAATAAACGCGAAATACAGCGGGACTATTTTTTACTTTCTTAGCTGCGTTGTTGTAGATTTGTATCAGAGCAACAGGAGAAGTAAGTGTTGTATATGCTCTGGTCTGCTGTGTGCTCTAGTGGTAAATATGTTCAGCCATAGATCGTGAGGTCCCCGGTCGATTCCATTATTGTGATTTTACAATTTCTTATAACAGTTCGATCATGAAAATATATATTTAAGTCAGTCGGGTCCTTTGTTTTAAGCTTAGTGCTTAGTTTAACATAAAGTTCGGGTGCATAACACGATTACATTCCAAATCAAAATAGTAGTCGCACATCCATGAAATTGCTATTCCAACTCCGCCCTGTGATTGCGGTGGCTAGTCCCCCTCAGTGCAGTTTCCGCGCACATTAAGCACGCGTGACACGTCACCGGCGACGACCCCACGGCTCGCGCAGTTATTACTGGCTCTCGCTGAACAATTTCACTTCCGATATTAGTTTATATGTTATAGCTTCACTGGCATTTCCATTACGTTAGAGCCTCAGTGGTCCTGTGGTTAGCGATTCAGATTTTATCTCGGCTAGACCAGGTTCGAACCCCGTCCATGTACCAATAAGTTTTTCTAACATAAGGAAATCTCCTGTGGACCTATCTTTTGGAAACCCGGATCGTGTATTCGAATTTGACCTAATCTAGGATTGGGCCTGGTTTCTCTGCCCTGTCTTATCTTAAAATTATGTAATTATTTCAAATTCTTGAATGTTTGAAATACCATTTTTACACCATCGGACCCGTCTACTACATGGCAGGGCTTGATGTTCCCTCGATAATTTGTAAGTAACTTGATAGATACATGATGCAGGAACGAAGCTTGTTGATAACTGTAATAGATACATGCACAGGTCCCTCGGGCACTATGAAGATTCCCTCGACTATGGAGTGTAAGTTAAGCGGTATTTAACTGTTAGGTTAGGTTAGGTTAGCTGCCCTGCCTCAGGCTAAGATCACGGCAGATGTCTAGTTTCCCTGAAAGAAACGATTAAGGGCTGCTGTTTGAAGACATATGAGCAGTAAAATTGTGCGGAACACGTGTTGAGCGTAATGCTTTAGTGCACTTATATTGGTTACGCTTTTGGACAGTTTTCGTTCGAGTAAATTCCAGTCGCGTGATGGTATCTTGACAGTTTTCTTATCTTTTCTGATAGCATGGGTGCTAAAGAGTAGTGAAAGGTTCAATAACATACAATAAGTACACAACCTGAGGACCTTACAACTACATACAACTGTCTGGGTACTCAAAAACACAAGAAACGCTAATACGTGAGTGTTGCTCACGTGCAAAGCCGCTACGGCACTATCTTTACAATATAAATATATATTGATTTTTCTGACAATCAACACATTTCCGACCTTATACGCAACATGGGGGAAAAACTCATTAGGATGAGGAGGGGGTCCTCCTTATTGGTCCTAAAATAATTACCACAGCGTATGTCCAAAAACAACTCCGGACTAAATTTATGTACTATATCTTTCCGTTTGCGGGAAAAGAGGGGAAGGGGGGTCTGTTTCCCTTTCGCCTCTCGTCTCTTCTCTTCCCTGGCCCGTTGAACTTATGTGGCAAATGCAATAGGAACGCCTAATAATGACGTGTTAGGTTCATCCGAAAAATAACAGACAACATGAAAAACCTGTTGTCATAGTGTAGTGTAGAGCGACTTGCTTAATTTATTGTTAGTTATCTAAGCACTAACGATCGCCCCGGCAATTTTTTTACTACACCGTATCATAACAACAAATTCAATTTATGACAGAACAAGGTCTGTCGTGACAATTATCTGTTAATAATTTTTGCAGCTATGTATACATATTTTTGTGTGCATATATTTTTTCACAGTTTTGTTAATAGAAACGAAATTTTCGTACTGATCTCTTAACATTTTGGAATGTTACCCTATGTTCGTCATAGATAATATTGGATTCTAGCGGTAAAAGAATTTTTCAAATCCGTCCTGTTTTTTCAGTGCTTATTCAATGCAACAGTTAAATGTTTCCTCTTTATAATGTTAGTACAAAAGTATAGAGAAGATATATCGTACATAATTATGACTTGTCAGACGTTAGAACATCTCTCTGTCAGTCACCAAATTAAATAAAATCAATGCAACATAAGAAAAAAATAATTTATTGCTAGCTGCCGTCTGTGTATCGAGATAGAAATGTAAACCAGTTGCGGCCGAATTCAAAACAGGAAGCCATCTATAAGCTGGCGCTTTTAAAGCTTGTTCTCTTCGAACGGCTTCGGTTCTTTATTTAAAATGATCTGCTTTAAATCAGAACAAGTTTATATTAATCTCAATTGGTAATCTATTCAAAGATACGATCATACAGAGAGAGATATAGGAGAGTCTGTTCCCCTTTGATCTTTTACCGTCCTTTTTTATCTATGGCGAGTGTTCTGGGAAAGTATTCGGTTTAATACCAGCAACAGAATTCCATCTTGGGACGCGACATAACTAAGTTCAACGCCCATCATCTGAATGTCCGTAAATCCACAACTGTACGGTTTAAACGCCACTTCTAACCACGTCGAACAGTACTGTGTAACACCTGGTTAACACGGTATTTCCTATTAGAACCGAATTAGGGTATACAAGAAGAGAACATATTTTATTCCCTAAAGGCCTATAGGCGTTGGTAATCCACGTGCTCGATAACCCCCTACAAGCGCCAGAGTAAATTATTTTATTGTCTGAAGAACTCATTTACTGGACAAGTTGTTCAAACCATGACCGAACTATTTCGATAAATGTAAAATTTTAACATAGTATTATATTAATTGTTCTATTTGTGATATATGTAAATAGTGGGAGATAAATGTAGAGGAGGCTGGTACGTAAGGATAGCTCTCTGGCAACCTCATCGACATACAGGCGTAAGGATGTCTTGTGGTAAATATATGTGGACTTATCACACCACGGTCTAGCTCTGTGTTAGTTACAGAGCGGATTTGTTTGCTAGTAGTACTATACAATGGTACTATATTTATAACTATCAGCGCCGCGTGGTTTCTCTCGCATAACTCTGTTCCATACGGCCGTAATATCATAACATATGACCTATGACCTTCCTCGCGACTGTCCAAATCTGACCTGTAGTTAGCGTGTTCAAACAAACAAACTGTTCAGCTTTATTGTGTTATACATAACGTTATTCGTCCCACGAACTAGTGCGGTACCTAGTGGCTACTCATAACATGTTATCGATATGTCACAGAAACTAATAAATGTTACCGACGAGTAATATGTGTCCAGCTGTGTTTTATGATAGTACGCGTGACATACAACGACTTACTCTCTCGGTACACTAACATGTGTTTTATATCTTCATCAGTCGTAAAAGAAGCTTTAAGTTATGCTAAGTAGATCATGTAGGCAGTGCGTTGAATATTTTTATGGAAAACCCAAATTTTTAAAAACCTAACGTTGCTAATAAAATAATGTCGTCCTAGCCGAATTTCGGCCACGGCGACCATCTCTAACGAGGAGATTTATATTATAGTACACAAGTGCACTCCTGTTCCCGCATTCTCTTACTCCGATGGAACGGCTCCGACACAACCCGCAACAAATTAGGCGCAGAACCGACGGCTTAACGTGGCCTTCAAAACACGGGGATGTAACACCGCCCACTACCTGTCTTTGGACTGTTATTAGAAATAGAAAAATCCTAATAACTCTTTGGTCCGACTCGTGACTCTACCCGGGTTGAACATGCCTGCCTATATATATTGTAGTTAGTAGCGCGAAGGATCGTTTGTACTTTTTGGAATCAGCAGCTTCCCTCGTAAAATAAAACTTGTCGAACGTTTAAAATCATTTTATCATCTCCATTGATCTAGTTAAGTTGGGAAATATAAGGCCGGTCAAGAGCGGAACGGACTCATCTTTGAGGGTTTCTGTATATAGAGTTCTTGCATATAGAGCTCTGGAACTACCATTCCTTCAACTTATATTTGTTTATATGTATATAAACCAATTCTTCAATTTTACAATCCCAATATTTGTTATAGTTTTCCCCACGGGAGTTTAATAGTTATAGATTAATGGATTAAAAGGGGGTCTTCTTAGTTCAATCATTTCGTCTGCCCGTCTAAGGTATGTTTTATAAACAAGTAGGAGGAGGGAGCTACTGGTTTATAAAATATACCTTGAAAATTAAAACAGTTGGGACGGACAGACGGACATGACCAAACTAAAAAGGCTTTTAATTTTTTGTCCATTTGGCTACAGAAACATAAAAATCGACAAACGTAACCCATTTTCGCCTCGTTCTATTTAATTCATTTACTCTGATACCAGTGTAGATGTAGATGTTTTATCGATAAAATATAATATAATAACAATAAAACTACTTTCACGGATTTTTATTTAATCATTTATGTAGCCCGACGTTTCAGAAGCTTTATAGCAACAATGATCACGGGTGGACTGAGATGACAGATGTCCTGATGTACCAAGTTTTTAAAAGTACCCGAAGAATTATAATTTTAGTTGCTCCGATTAACGCAAACAGTACTTATTATACTCGTATCTTGCTGTCTTGAGGCGTTCTGTTTACTTTTTGATTTCATTATGTTCACCACTGGACCCCAAGCAGAGGGAAGAACCTAGCCATCTTGTCTATTGAAATTTGGATGTTTTTTAATTGCGGTCCATTATTACGGTGGCATTACCTTTATCCGCGCGAAGAACCTTTATATCCTATTTTGCGTAAGTTTTGCAACGCTTTGTATTGTTCGAAAGGAATATTCAATTTTTTCACGGAGCTTCGTCTTAAAACTTATGAGATATCCTGCCTTTTGGCCTCCGAATCTTCCTTCTTAATATTATTTTTATGCAGGTAATCCTCTACGTTGGAAATGATTTCTTCAAATGGGGTTTTTCGAGGTGTCACATCCAAATTTAAACCCAATTCCAGAAACTTCGTAGTATTATTATCAAATTATTCTTTTGACAGATTGACAACTGCGCGGGATTGGTTAGATCTAGTGTCGATGGTCGACGTATTGTTCAGTCCACCCGTGACCATGGTTGCTGTAAGGCTTCTGAAACGTCGAGCTACATAAATTATTAAGTAAACCGCGATAAAATCCGTTAAAGTAGTTTTATTGTAATGACTAATATTCGCGTAAACTTAAGACATCAAAATATAATATAATCTTAACTTAGGCGATTTTAGTTTACTGAGGCGTAAATTACTAAGAATAACAGCAAAAGCGCATTTATTAAGTGTTCTTTGGAGTCAAACTAAGTCAGTGTAACCCATATGTTAACAGTTTACAGCCAGTGGCCCATCGGAGCGGAGAACAAATTAGTCTCATCCATACATTAATACAATACTTAGTATACTGGCAAAATTCTCAATGGCTCTCTAATTGAATAGTTTCAATATTCACCAGGAGCATACCTGGTGAATATTAAAGTATGAGCTGAATCACTCGAAGATTTTTCTACGGACTGTTTCAACATAGATTAGGCGGAGGCGCAATGAATGATGGAATAAAGTGGTAAAAACTAATAGATTCATTACTTTTTTGACATTTAGTTGAAATCAAATCGGAGTATCAGCAACTCCTTACATTCAATACGACCTGTCAAACCAATATGCTCTCCGTCGTTGATCTGATTAAGTTATTGAATAGAAATGGACCCACATCAGACGTGTTGACCGAAGTTTATTTTAATCCTCAATCCCAGTCACTAATAGTGATGCATTTCCAACAAGTCGATGTTATATCGATAGAACGTTAGACTAATTAAGGCGATGCGTGGTAGCGTATTTAATTTACTGAGGTATGATATTCAAAATAACGGTAAAGCGAAATTTACTTTTGATTCATCGCCTCTTTGGAGTCAAACTAAATCAAAGCAACAAAGGTTATACCTAACCTGAGATATTATCCATTTTTATATGATACCATATGTTAATATTTAAGAATCACGAGGAGACGCAAACTCTCCTAAACCACGAAAACATAGTGAACGCTCCCGTCGGTACAAATGCAATACAGCAATGACACTCTTAGAACTGAATTGTCGGGGTCCCATCGGAGGGGAAGAGGAATGAAACCCAACACATGAGACTTTATCAAGAGACTCCGATTTTAAAATTCGAATTTGATTAAAATATATTGATGTTCATGTTGAAAAGATAATACGTACATCCCTAGTCAGCCGTCAATAAAAATCCGGATGAATTAATATTCAACACCTGCTCGCTCGATAATCTGACGTTTAGAGATTTGTAGATTCCAAAATCCTTTTAAAATGTTCCGGTAATACCTGCGCTTGTTTTTCGTGCTCTGGCTCTGAATAGACGATGACATTATGTTTTAATTTGGTGTAACCGGCCAGTAGAAGTGAAATATTTTTTTATTCACGAATGCTACATTTGCGATGAGAATATAGGAGTGATATGGAAATATCGGATTTTCTAATCCGATGGGAATCCCCGATGGGAATTTGGGAAATTCGACCTATATCGGATGTGTTTCTGACGTTGATAATTTATGTGACAATTAGTTATTGCAAGCTTCTATAACTGATTTCTTTCACAGTGCAGAAATCACCTACTCTGTGAAATAAATAACACAAAATACTTAAATGTGAAAATAAAATATTATTGGATCTGGACAGACGGCAATGAACTCTTAAATGCACCTAGGTGATAGCTGTCTGTCGGCTCTTTGCTATATTTTTTGTCAAGAAACTATAAATTCAATGTGGTTAAATCATTGATTGAAAAAATACAAGACAAACGATTTCATACTGAACTTTCATTCTAAAGCATCCCTTATTGTACATGAACAAAAACATTAAGCAAACCATACGTGCATGATTTTAAGTCGTTTTACAGGAAGATTCTATCTGAAAGAAGTGCATAATTTACACATTTAGCGAAGTCAACCTGACGTGCATGATTTCGAGTTTTTTTACATAGCATTATTTTACATGTGCACAACTTTTATACGGACGGTGTTGAGACGATGACTGTGGCTTGGTATTTTAATAAATCAATAGATGTAATTAGCAGTTTTAAAATCCTGTGACATTAATGTTGCTCCGCATCTAACCTAATTCCTGACAGTATTCTCATGAGGCAAAACATGGATTGATGACGATGAATGCTGCAAAATAAAATATACAAAAGATGTCAAATCTTTATAACTTTTTAACGCTTGTTCAGTTTGAAATTGGTTTCGATGGGTCAATCCGACCCCAACCGAAGTGCGAATTTTAAATATGAGTTGAGTTTGTGATTTAATGTATAGTAAAGGTTTTTGAATTTGGAACTCTTTCATAAATGGAGCGGTTAAGTTTGCCCGTAGTAAAAAAGGTTTGGTCTGAGGGTCGTGTTTCGTATTCAAGACTCATTTTATTGTTGAGAAAGAATCGAATCACATTCTTGAGCGTAGGTTTGTAAAGAAAAGGTGTTTTAAATGAGCCATTCCTTATTTTGATATGTTTTGTGTTTGAGTTAAAAGTATTTCTCAATAGCTTATTCTCAAAATAAAGTAATTTTGGATTAGTTCCAGTGAATGAGGCCGAAATTTTTTTACTAAAATGTATAATATAAATTAAGATGCTATTATTCTCGATAATAT
>JAFELO010003286.1:0-10265 GCA_017140195.1 Eumaeus atala
ATCGAGCCTAAAAAATATGTACGTCAACCGAGGCTTGGCCCGCCTAAATTAAGCAGAAACCAGGCCAGACCGGCTGCAGATTTCGGCACTCGTCGTGATAACCGAACAAAATGATTTCTAAAAGTCCACCGACTATCATGAAGAAGGCCCAGGTTATTCATGTTGGTCCCTACAACAATTTTAGTCCCTCCGACCTCCATTTCCGGATGATATTAATCCGCTCGATTCATCGACAGCTACTTGACCATTACCGATAGTCAGCAATTGCTCCGAGAAATCTTCAGCAGATGTGTCATTAAGCAATGTAACTCTCATGTTTGTTGTCAGCTGCAGTTTATTCACATAGCGCCATAGATTTGACGATTTGAGGCAAGCGTTTATTTCATCGGCAGCCGTAGATCTTTGAATTACTGGCAGTATTTGGCGGAAATCGCCAGACAGTAAAATCATTGCTCCTCCAAAACATCTCGAGTCATTGCGTAAATCTTTTAATGTTCGGTTAAGTGCTTCTATAGCACGTTTATGCGCCATTACACATTCGTCCCAGATGATGATTTTCGATGCCGCTATAACTTTGGCCATTGCTGAGTGTTTTGCAATATTACACGTTGGTTCTTCAATAGTTTGAAGATTTAACGGTAATTTAAATGAATGAGCCGTACGGCATCCTTCTAACAATGTGGCTTCTATTCCAGAAGAAGCAACTGCAACCGCTATGTTGGATCTCGCCCGAACAGTTGCTAAAACTAATTACATAAGGAATGTCTTGCCAGTTCCACCAGGGGCATCTAGGAAATATAAACCACCATTTCCATCAGCGATTGCCTTCATTAAAGTATCATAAACTTCCTTTTGTTGGTAATTCAACAGGGGTACATTCCTTTGAACTACTAAATCTAATTCCTGGTGATCATATTCACGTTCCCGTTCCAATTCTCGATTAAATGCGTTATTCATTTCACGATTTGTCGCTGGCATTCCTAATCTGATGAATAAATTACCGCACATGAGGTAACACATATCTTCGATCAAGAGTAAGGCACGACTATGTATCTCCTCATTCATCTCAATATCGTGATTTCTGGAACTGACACGACTTTGATGTAAAATATCTTCTGACATACTATCTTTGTATTTGTGCCACAGGTTACATGGGTTTGATGGAAAACATGTCGAAATTATGATAGCGAATAATGTGCGTATCTGACTTGGAGATGCAGAGATAGTGGCTTCAGCCATTGTCGTATCCCAATGGGTATCGTTTTCTAATAAGTTCAATTCTTCACATGCAGCATGATATGTTGGGAATATTACACCATTAACAGTTCGTAGTGTCCCAAATGAAGTTGGACCACGCACATCTACCAGCAACAACCGCAAATAGAAACATTCATCATTCTTTGGATGGACTGTATACATACGACCAAGAGCATCAGTAGAACGCACATCTGGATACCCAGGAACCGCATCACCTTGCTTCCGTCTTAGAAAATTCTTGGATGAAGCATTCCAAGTATAATAACGTGGCATCTCCGAGTAAAGCAAAGTTCGTGCAAACTGATCGCTTTGGCAGATTGCAAAAAAACTGGTCAATGCAGTTGCTGGAGGTGTTTCAGCACGTTAGGTAGCATTCGAAGCCGTGAAATATACTCGTTGACCATTCTCCAGATGCACCGCCAAATGTATAACATTAGGATGACGTTCGTGAATTGGAAATGCGAATATATGCCAAATCGCTTCATTACAGTTCACATAACGACCAACTTGATAGCGCGAAATTTCATCGTTTGTATTTGAGGATTGCAATCGAAAAACCGCCATTTCACTGCCTTTCGTGACATATTTGCAAATATATTTTATGGACTTAACTGAATTGCAGTATTCAACGTCGCAATGTGTCTTGAACGTTTTAGAAATAAGTGGCGAATATGGAACAATCCAACTGTTGTCGACAACGAAATCCATTCTTTTCACTTTTGTTGTGACAGTTCGACCATCTGGTGATCGACGCCGATACAGCGGATACCCATCGTTGCCAGTGACAGTCTCCGCCGTTAATTTCCGTGGATATCGTTTAGAGCACTTTCCATCGACATGATTGGGCATTGATGGCACCACACGGTCCATGAATCATATTAGTAGTAACAACATCATGTAGGTCTGGATCGACTTCATGATCAGGAATCTCGGCACATATGATATCATCTATTTGGTCAGACTGAATTCTTTCCACTAACCAAATAAGAATGTGTGCGTGCAGGCCTCGCTTTTGCCATTCGATTGAATACATCCAGCATCGCGTATCTCGAAAGACGCGTTGATTAACAATAAAGTCCATCAGGGACCGAATTTTTTTGCCTGAATATACGTGTTGTGATGTCGTGTCTATCATTTGATGTTTGTCCGGGAAGCAGCTATTGAGTAATTTCTATCCATTTTGGATTACAGGTAAAAATAATAAAGAGATCTGGCCGGCCGTAATGACGAACATATGTCATTGCATCTTGTGCATATTCATGCATATGACGTGGGCTACCAATGTACGTCGCCGGCAGAATAGTTAATCGACCAATATTAGCAGCATTTCCTTCAGTACTAACTGCATCACGTAAATGGATGCACTCCTCAGAACGCAGTTTGGCTTGGTTCAACCTAATAAATGTTAAACGTTCCGTTTCTATTTTTACATACATGTCAACGAAATACTGCTGAAATAATCGACGAAACCGCAGCAAATAGTTGTCAGTATTTTGACGAATCATCAAACGATATGCATAATAATTCATTGAACTGATTTTCTTTGTAGTTTCTTCACCTGCAATTAAAAATTTGATAATTAACCATTTCAAAGACAAATAATACAGACATTAACCATTATTAAGATACTGATACTTTACCATTCAATGGATTTATCATTACACAACATTAAAATAATATCCATCTTCTCCTTGCCAAAACATCAGTGGGTATTGCAATGCGTCATATGATCGATGAGTTTCAGATATCTGTTGCAGTTGCCCAGTATCGCGACGTGTAAGCACAATATCGCGTTTTTCCAATTGTTCACCAACAATCAGGATGGCAACTTCGTCTACTGTTGGAGCATTAAATGTGCGTTCGTGTGTTCCAGATGGTCGTTTATCTTCTTTGATGACAACTTTATAGTCATCATTTGGCATGCGCTCTAAAGCACTCTTAAACAACCAGACCAACGCATGATGTTCATGAAGCAGATATTGCAAGTCTTGAATAATTGCTCGTTTCATTCCTACATTGATCCCTAGGCGTCGATCAAGTTGTTCTTCCATGTTGCCCATGAAATATATTTGTAAAAATTTATTCTGTGTATCTTCGAAAGGTAGTAATGATCCAATTCGATGGTGAATCTGTCCTTGTATCTGCAAAATAAAAACCAGACAGTATTAACTGGGTTATAAACACTGTTTCTGTGGGAGAGTAGAGTTCAGTATTAGCAAATATAATACATACCAATAGATAAAGTAAGTTATTCTTTAACTACATTCTATGTAAGTACAGAAATAAATACCTTAAATGTCGGATTAGATCCTCCTTCTTCGATAATGTCTGCCCCAAATGACGTCATTTGGAAACAACTATTGTATTTTCGAGTATTTGCAAGAAAGTGGCGTGATTCTTGTGTTTCGCCACAAAGCAGTGAATACAATGGCTCATGTGGCGGAGTCAACACTGGCAATTTCACTTTACCATTAAGGCAGCATAATCCAGGCGTTTCTCCGGAAAACTTCCATGCACCACAATACTCGCAAACAACGTCCATTTGCCCAATTCAAACGCCAGGATGCAAGCTGTAATCATTGCTGCAATCGTATCGAAACGTTGCTCGATTCAAATCACCTAAATATCTTGTTCTGCGTCGCAAATTATCTATTTGTTGCCTTCTGTTGTTCGCTCGACGATTCTGCATTGCCAACCGAGCTGTTTCACGGGCTGCTTCACTTTGCTCTCGTGATTGAGAAGCACGAAGTCGAGTCATACTATCGCGGCGCTGTTCACGTGCAATTTCTTGTTCTTCTTCGGTCCTTTCATTTGCAGTATTTTGTATTCTTCTTGCATTACGGCTTTGTCGGGAAAGATTCGATCGTCTTGGTCGCGGCATTATTAATTAAACTTCACTTCACTTCAATTCACTTCTTAATTATTTATTTAATAGAAATAGTTTTAATATTGATTTCTTACAAATATCAAATTGTCATGCATACGTCATTACATAGCTGTCATTTTACGTCAATTACATAGCTGTCATTTGCGTTTTGTTATTCCAAGTCTGAATCTTTTTTGTAATACCACGTTTTATGACTGACGTTTCATGTCAAGTCACACGGGAACGCTGTCGAACGGGATAAAAAGTATTCTATGTCCGTGTCCTGGCTCTAAGCTATTTTCAGCCAAATCTGTTCTGCCGTTCTTGAGTTATAAGTGGTGTAACTAACACGACTTTCTTTTATATATATATAGAAGATTCTTGTGATTCAGTTTTAAAGATTTGGCTTATTATTATAAAGTGAGCTTATCATAATATAATAATAAATATGGTACATACAGTACTAAAGGTAAATATCAAAACATCAGTCATTTATAAGTAATATTTAGTTTGTAATGTTGTATTCAATTTGACTAATCTTACGAAGCGGCGAACGATAGTATGTATTATAGCAATGACGATAAAGCTTAAAATTATATGATACTGATCTTGGTTCCCTCGCCCGTAGATTCCGTTTCGTTATGAATTAAGACTTGTTAAATTTCTATCTTTACCATACCATCAGGCAAGTTTTCGTAATTACAAATACCTAACATCAAATAAAGATATCTTGAGGTAACACTGTACGATACAAATGTGCCACCGTCTCTTGTATGTTCTACTCAATACTACTTCAGATTTCATTAAAATTATAATAATACATTCTTTAAAATGTCATGCGAAGAACATTTTCATGTAAAATGTTACAAACTCGAGGCTTGGCTTCTAATTCAAGGTATCTTAAGCCCTACCCCTTTTCGTAGCGGGAAAAATCTGCGCGTAAAAGAGCGGTACATCGTGGGCCAAGCGAAGGCGCTGTTTTACGCCGTCGTGTGATCACATGTGCGTCCATTATGTTCCATTTCAACGATTATTTAATGCGTTACAGACAATCTCTTGTGAGCACGGGGCGTTAAAGTTCTATCTTTACAAATTGAACGTCACATGGATGTTTCGTTAATAATAAAATATTAATTACATATTCTGTAGCTTTCGGATATGGCTTGTTACAATTTCGGTTCCTAAGTTAGGAATTCTAGGATGAGGTGGAGAAAGAAATAGAGGCCAGCTCTACTTTATTTGTGATATTTTTTGTCAGTTTAATATTGAATTAAATTTTATCTTGGGATTATTTTGAATGAAAAAATTTTCTCCCCAAAGTTGACTAGTCAACGGCCCAGGTTAATGTGTTGTCAATGCCAATATGTACGCACTGTATTACCTGATTATCTTATTATTATTTTTTATAGCGTAAGGCGCAAACAAGAAATCGGAGCCTTTTGGTGACAGCTGATGCATGATCGTTACATAGATGTGTTGCCCTGCTATCATCCCTCACTCCAATAGGCCACCAGCGTAGGAAAAGCGACAGCGACGCTGTCACATTTCGCCGGTATCAAGTGAGCGAGAGTTCCTTCTCCGGTCGTCTGTCGGCCCAATTCCGTTGCATAGGAGGAAGTAGTGTCATGGCCCCATGCGTGGCACTACCTATTTTTTTTTTGTTGACACAGGGAACGCATTTACGCACCTTCACTGGCCCTGTGTGGGGTCCAGTGGTGTGTGGGGTTCGCGGCACATATGCCCTCAAAAAACTCAACCAAGGTGGCACTAAAGGCTCAATGCAACCTTTGGTGAGGTGCCACGGAACAAGAAATCATCAGGGCACCTCGATGGCTAGTCAGCCCCAACTCCACTGATGGGGTCGATACGCACCATAAGGACAACCCCACTAACTTTGGTACATTGCAATGGGGCGAGGTTCTCATCCTCACCCCTTGCCCCGTGTGCAACAGTGCCACCTCCTTTTGCTCGTTGATCCCCTCTTCTTATAAGAGGGGTACAAAGAGTACCCTCCTCCTCGGTTGAATTAGCTTCGCCCTAGGTGTCTGGGTTCACCCCAGATTACTGAGCCCCACCGCCACGACAAGGCTTGAACCGTGGTGGGGCAATGCGTGGCACTAGCTCCTCCTATGCATCATGGCACTACCTCTTCCTGAAATTCCTTAGTATTCCGATAAGATGACACCCTGACAAGACTGTAGAATCGTGAGCCACTGAACTTTACGTACTCTACGTGCCATGGTTTTGTTACACTTCCTGTTACTCTTGCTTTTTGGAATATAATTTGAGAGAACGTAGTGAACTGTGTCGTCTGAACCGAGAATCGAATCTTGACCAACATATTTGCAACTGTAGAAACAGATAAGTGTATAATTAGTGTACAGGCATCAAGCGCATGGTCATCTAGGAAGGGTTGTCATAAAATATTGTCATCAAGCGATAAAGTACGCTGCCTGATAGCGCATGAGAACAACTTCTCTAGCCGGATTTCCACCATTAACTCTAATTCCTACACGCAGCTGCTTAATGAAGCCAAGATTAGCGGATGTTAAACGTATGTTGTTTCACTTTTCTCATGAACTTTTGTTTCTTTTACAATTGTGCAACTACTTTTGCATACAAATTTTGAAGTTGAATGAAATATAAATGACCCATTTGCTGAGTACCGATACATAAGAACATCCGCACATGTAGATACGTGGCCCTCTTTTCCGCATTCCCCCATTGAGCCACCGGCTACTTACAAACCGCAGCATGACACTACTTCTTACGCTACAGTAGATAAAGTATTATCGCTACATTATTCTCAGGTAGGATAAAAATTTACATAATAACGAGATTTTTGTAAGATTCGGTCGGTTTCACATTGCGCACTACTGCCTGTCCTTGGTGGGATCCGGTGGCTGGATCCCATGGCATGGCTTGACGGAGTACCGCGGCGCAGCCAACGGCCGCCCAATGTGATGTGCCCCCGATGTGTCAGCAACACAGCACAATATTCATAATTGTTATACCTTACCATAAATTGTTGGTAAATGAGGTCTTACATCTCACTTATCGATCAAATTTATTTCTTTGATGACTTTTAAGTGGTCATAATTTATGTACCATTTGCAAGGAGAATTAATTCCCCACCATGTTTAAAACCTTGTGGTAGCTGTGGCGCTCGGTAATATAAGGCGTGTTGCGTGTACCTGGGCCTAGCAAATTGACTTCGGTTCAAAGGCTTTTTGTTATCCTCTTATAAGAATAATTCATAAAAGACAGAAGAGCAGGAGGTACATTTGCGAATTGGAAGGCGGAGGATGGGACCGTCACTCCATTGCTCCGTCCCACCTTGGTACGATTGTTCTTTGTTTAGATTGCTCTATCCTCTGTGATGACTTCAAAAATAAGAAAAAGAACAAAGATGAGCGTAGTTATTGCAACAATATGGAAATTCATATGGAATCGGACAGGACGCATTATGAGAATTGAGAACAAACAGGGGAAAAATTATCGAAATACATGATAATATAGTGGTAAAAGGCGAAAAGGTGTCATTACATCTAAATTACATATACAAGTGAAAGATTACGCTTAGTCTTGACACGGTGAATATCATGCGATTTTTTTACTATCATATTCATGTTAGACTATATCGCGCAGATCGATTAGTGTGCGCTGGATCAACCGCGCAGTTTAAAACGGCGCGGTTTCCGCCATGTCTTAATCGAACCAATGGGGGAGGTTTATGTCAATGTGTAAGAAACAACCTGGCCTGGTTGTCAAGAAGCGACATGGCTGTTCACAAATTTACGTTCTTTTTTTGTCTATTAATGATTTATTTTATGCCTGTAACTTTATGTAAAATAAGGGCTGTACACTGTACAGCTATTCAGATAATAAAAATGATTTCACTTGTACTGTCACAACCCATTCATATTATATTAAAATTCCTTTTGGACAGACTAAACTTTTTTTCAGAACGTGTTCAAAAATTTCAACTTGCGTATACAATAATGTTTATTATGTTCACTCGGAGAGCCTCCTAGGATAGTCAAGTAAAAAACATTTTGTAACCGAAGCGGTTTCTTATAAATTTATGAGTCCGAGCACGTATGAGCATCAATCCGATAAGAGATCCTGAAATAGATTTATACACCAGGGAATTTCCAGTGAAGTTTCGAAATTGGTCCTTCGGATTTATTACCGCTATTCAACTCTTCAAACAATTTTACGCACGAGGAGACATAATGTGACACGAGGTGTTATATTATGTCTCCTCGTGTCGTTTAGTTCAAATGTATGTCTAATTCGGCAAAGGCTAAGTAAGCGTCTCTTACCAAATTATGAAAAATTATTTACATGTTTTAGAAACAGGGTTGTGTCTCTCGTTCACATTATACTGCCGTAATGTGCACGTTTCGTGCTTGTTTGATATTATCCAGGGGCTCAATGTACCCAGAGTAACGCGTTAGCGTAGTGGTGTGGTTGCGAATAAGCGTCGGTAGTCACCACACCACGTGTGCTATAAAAATACGTTGACTGTCAAACACGTGAGCAATAACAATGATAATAGAAAATTGCGAGAAAATTACAAAGCGGCCACTTAAGAGCACTTTACGTACTTCTCGACAATATATCCGGTATAATTTACGGCGTGTGACAATAGCAAACGGCTTCAATTGGTATGGACCAGCTCCTTCTGTTTACTTGGATATGTATAACTTGATTGGTATAACTTGGATATTGGATGTCTAAATAATCGTACGTTTCTCCCGGCTCCAAAGACACATTTTTTACAATCCATCAATAGTTAAATTTCTCACCACAATATACATTTTCATACAATAATTAATATTGAAGTACTCAACTGATCAATAAAATGTTAAATGTCCTATAAAAGTCTATCACAATATAGGAAATATTGTGAGAGACTGATGACCAAGCTTGGCTTCTGGGTATTTCGGGTCACCAGGTTTCCGGCCTTTCCCACATACATTTGTTATAATTGTATTCATCAGCTTCTAGGGAACATTGACTGAAAAATGTATTTTTTTAAGTGACGTTATTTACGCACGCTGGATTTGGGATGTAAGCTAATGAATATATTATGCTTTACGCATTCGTTATTTTAAAATTAGTTTATGGCAAAATTGCGTACATAGTAATTTTAGAAACTAATTTATTTGCTTTCCATGGCCTATTACGTATAGCGATTATGAATATAACATTCACACCTCTACTTTATTAATATTATATATTTTAGTCACATCTTACTAAAATTAAAAAATATTTCTCTCCATGTTTTCTTTGACCGCAGAGCAATCAACCTACATTTTGTCACGAAAATTGGAAAAGAAGTTCGAACCTGGAAAAACATGGGGAGTGGGAGTTGGCTCTCGCTCTAACTTTTATAAAAAATTGCTTTATCTAAGTCTCTCACGTGAGGTGTTCTAGCACAAACAGAATAACCTTAATTCGAGAATCAGCTGAACCATTGCCGTACCATATCGTGAGTTATTAACATTCGTCTAAGGTTCCCAAAACATACAATTAACATATTGTCTTTAATAAATAATCAATTTACGAAGAAGACGGTTTGAGGACCATTTGGGGAATCATTGAACTTAATCCTATAACGACACAAGACGACGTTTTATGATTCGTAGCCTCTTCTGTTGAGACTTAAGTACCTCAATTAAGTATTTTCTCCTTTTGATGGCAACCTAGCAACATTTTAATTTTCTTATTATGTATGTATCCATGAATCCAAGTTACAAAGTTCAATCACACATGGATGAATGTCTAAGTGTGATAAAATATATAACTTACGGAAAGTAACCCAAAATTAAAGTGATAATTGCTACTTAAAATACTTACAAATAAATGAATATATCCAGATTGCAAGATGAACCTTGAATGACACCTCAATTGTTAAAATTTATCAAACCATTTTGGCGGCTTCTGGGAAGAGGGAAATGTACGTACACAATACAAATGTACACCGCTTAGTAAAAAATAGGCATGATTTTAAGCACAAACTGATTCTGACAAGGAAACTTTATTTTTTTTGGTGACGAAGGGGAATGCATTTACGCATGATACCGGGAGCCCGGGTAGACCCCCAGACCTATGTTGGACTCGGCCATTGGGTAGC
>JAFELO010003289.1:0-13871 GCA_017140195.1 Eumaeus atala
ATTTTTAAGGATACGCTAGGAAATGAAGCCAATAAAGCTACAGCAAAATCGAAAATATTGCTTATGTACGGCTTCAACGAAATTAGTGATAGTATTTTCGGAAAATATTTGCACCACATGATATCGACAGAAACGCCCCGGTCGCGTCAATTGTACGGGCCAGTAGTTTAGTTACGCATTTTTTACATATTTGAAGTCAGAATCGAGTGCTAAGTACGTAATGTGATTTTGTACAGTGGCTTACAAAACACTCTGTATGGTGAACAAATGTTCGACCAATAATACTTACTGACATTTTTTGGGTAGTGATTTATTACTCTTAATGATCCTATCACACACTTTCTTTTAAACGTAGTGAAAAAATTTGATAGGTACGCCCATAGGCATTTTACGGAAAGCTACACCTGTTCAATGATTCTCACCTGAGAACTCTGATATTAGACGATGAAGAATCTCAGGAGCAGTTACAAACTTGAAATTTGGATGACAGGTTCCTTTTAGTGTGCATACATATGCCAAGAACGCACTTTACGAAACTGTGTAGAGTTTAAGGGAGAGTTTATGGGAGCGGAGTACGCTGGTGAATCTGCGAGGGAGATTATATATAATAAAACTTCCTAAGAAAAAAAAAGTTAATAATTGATTTTCATTGTTATTTTGGGATATTTCAAGATAGTAGAACTCCTGATACTTCCACATATTCTGAAAGTGCGAGTGAAACTCCCGCATGCACGTTACTTGTACCCTCATCAATCATTTATTTACTAGAGTAATATATATTTTTTAATATCAGCAGTTATCGCCGCAACAAAAATACATCGTATGTAAAAATTTCAACTGTCTAGCCATCACGGTTGATGAGATACAGCCTGGCGACTAACGAACCGATAGCTTAGTTATTACTAGTGTCCAATCTTTTACCCTTCTGGTATGGTACATTAAAATCTAAATCGCCATCCTCCTTTAATGATAAAACAGTTGGTGGAATGCTTTGTGATTTCTTGATGGAAATTCATGTTACACCTTAAATAAGTAATATATTTTTATACTATTCCGACTAATTTATTAATTCAAATTACTTAAATACTTGATGACACCGCACATATTTTATTTAATTTGAATTAATAAATTGGTACAAATTGATTAAAAATATATTATTTGTTCAAGACAATATGTTACTACAAATTATACATATATTTGTTAGTTACATTATTTCTTTCCCTAATATTTAGATTTTACAAAATATGTTGAAATTTGATTGTATAAATAATTTGTATATTCTCAATCTAATTCTTCAGAGTAAAGAGAAAATGAAATAGAACCTTCATTTGCCATGTAAGTGTGTACTTGCGGATTGTAAATTTTACGAGGAGTAAACCTTCCACGCGATGATTTGGTTTCCGTGGAGGATGAAAGTCTGGTTTTATGAGTTTATGCACATAAACCCTCTTTGTGGTCTTCAACGTTACTGACACTTTAAGAACTACATAAGAAAAACCCATTTTTGTTTTTTGTGACATGATAAAATATTTTTAAAACGATCATACGATGATGTTTGGTGACAGATGCCTACTAGTCCGCATAACATGCAGTTGCCCTCAATCGCCTCATGCCCCCAATGGTCCAACGGCTACACGAAAAAAAACAACAAACTGTAACCACATCACGCACTCATTTACACGTTCAACATAGGAATTTATGCCCGTTGCTAGTATCACACTTGCTAAACAAAGTCATACATAAACAACAGGACGGCAGGGGGGGGGGGATTGGGAAACCACAAGCCGCATTACACATTCATCACTATCCTCCAGGGACTTCTAGCGAAATTTTCGTCAGTTCCCTGCAGCATTTAATTCTTCAGACACATTGTGCTTAATGCAACTAAGATTATCCGACTGTTTCAAAAGGAGGGTAATGTTTTTCGAGAGTTTGTATGTATGTTGATTTATGTTTCCTCCTACATACTAAACGGTTTCACGGATTCTCATATAAATGTTGTTTCATTAGTCTTGATGACGCAAGTGCCAAGAGTAGCCTTGAAAAATAATAAAAATAAACAAAATGGCAGATTTTGGGCACATATTTGTGAAGTTCGATTTTGGTTTTCTTACCTAACTACACTAAGTTCGGTATCACGATAAAACCCCTTAATAATACCATGTTCAATAACCATGTATGGACCTTCCAGCAAGACTCGGCGCCGGGTCATACGCTCCGGTCCACGCAGTCTTGGTTGGAAGCGAACGTCTTAGACCTGAAGACTAGGCGTCGTCTCTTCTCGACCTCAATCCGTTGGATTATCGTTTGTGGTTAGTTATAGAGAGTACAGCTAGCTCTAAACGCCGTGATAATTTGGCGACCCTAAAACAATCCAAACGATTTCTAGTGAAGAATTTCCCCATGGAAAGAGCTAGTGCTTCTATTCTCGATAAGAAAAAATGTTTTCTTTGTTGCAACATTTGTGCCAGGACTAGGTATATATATAGCTTGTAAGATTATCTTGAGAATTACTCTGAGGGTTGAAACATCACATAAATCGTATATATTAATTGTAAGGATTAACTAATTTCCAGATCTCGGGGGGACGAAACGTGTTAACAACGTAATTAATAAATTTACGTATAAACGATAATTAGCAATCGTAACCTAACCCTTACGTGCAGAGAGTTTACTGAGACGAGCTCAAATAATGATATACTATCGCGGTTTGTTAATAGCGAGTATGTTTTAGCAATACTTTTATACCATTATGCAAATAATCGAGCTAAAGACGACGCAATTCAAATTTTTTCCATAGTACGACTACTCGCTATACTAATCAAACCTTTAATGTATAACATATTGTGTTAGACTTAACAAATTTGTAAAGATGTACGCAAGTCCTTACGGCACTTACCGTAGTAAATCAGGTTAACATTATATAATAAGTGTAAAGATAAAAAAAAAGAAATCAAAAAAAAACAAAAACAAGAAAAGATATGAAAAATATACCAAAGTATTTTTCTAATCATAACATAAAATTACTTGCTCTGAACGCAAAATGTGTTATATTTTATATTCGTACTTAAAGCGTGTAGAGAAAAAATATACCGCCGAGCTAAGGAAAACTTATTTTCCTAAATTCGACCGCTCATTTTGGCTCGAATAGAGTTTGTAGGTGTTGTGGCTTACAGAATTTTGCAGTGTGTGTTAAGTGCTCAAATAATATGCTACCTACTATTTGCGTAGGCATGCGAAATACGATTATAAGCCGCCTTCTTTGTATAAATGTAATATCAGCAAATATATTTACTATCTACCTACATCAAGGATAATATTGTTCGCATAGAACTCGAACTTTTTTGCACAACAATCCACCTCAAATGATTTTGATGATGTGTGAGTGAGTGAAATATCACCCTTGTGCACTGTTACAACGTTCTACCTAATCTATACATATCATGGAATAATGTACCGAAAACATATATATGTGATCGGTTTTCTCGAAATGTACGTAGCTTTTTTTCATGTAGTTTCCAACGATAGAACGATTGCAGTGGAAGGTTTGAGCTTGTTGCTACTTTAATGAATTTTAATTCGTTGAGGTGGTAATCAGCCCTGTGTTATGCGCCATCGCCGGGATGGTTCGCTAGCACTTTTAACATATTCTGCAACGATTTACTGGTAAGAACATCTTCATTTATGATGGGACTGAAAATTTGTCGCATAATCATCTTCTTATGGAATGATAGAAACGAATTTCTCCGACAAGAATTTATGATGTACACAAATGTAATAAAGCTGAACTTTCCTTTCTTATACATAATGTTGTAAGTTATAATTTTAAATTAGAATATAGTTACAGGTTCTTAAGTTTTGTTATCCATTTTTCTGTAGATGTAAGGCTGACATAATCTTTATGATGTTTAATAGCCTTTAAATAAAGATTAGTAAAGAAAAATACATATAAAAAACCACGGCGGACCGTTAATAGTATATGTATTAAGTACGAGGTGAGGATGGTATTCGCATTTTTTGGCGACCCCCCTTGGGCGCTGATGGTTGAAATGCGAATTATTCCAGTTTCCGTCGGGAAGAAGGATCCTTAGGGAGCGCCCCACTCTGGATGAAGTGCAGGAAGTTCGTCAACGAGGCCAAGAGGCTCTAATGCAAATACGAGATGAAGACCCGGTGGAGCATAGGTACGTCATGCGCATTATCACCACCTTACGCCCGGTTCGGGAGCGTTGGATGCGGCGGAAGCGTAAGCCAAGTACCTTCCGCCTAACGCAAGTGCTCACGGAACATGAGTGTTTCGGGGGATACCTGCATAAAAAGGCCCTTACTGAGTCTGGGCCAATGTGACATGATTGTGGAGATGCCGGGGACTCGGCCCAGCATACGCTCGAAGTTTACACTGCATGGTCCCGACACCGTTACGACCTGGAAGTACAACTAGGTATACAGGATCTCTCACTGACAAGTGTCATTCGATGAGTGCTCGGCAGTGGTAGCGCTTGGTTAGCAGTAACCTACCCATGGGACATGGTTGTTTCGATGGAATCCAGCATGAAAGGGTGCTTAGTGAGTTTGGGCCGATGTGCCATGATTGTGGAGCTACCGAGGACTCGGCCAGCATACGCTCGAAGTTTACACTCGATGGTCCCGACATCGTTACGACCTCCTTTTGTGAGGACATAATGTACCAAAAAGAGTCTTAGGAGCGAGCTAGAGGGAACCCACCCTGCAGACGACAAGTAGGAGCTCATAGGAGACGTTATATCCTACAGGTCTTACCACCCGTCATTTCCGCAGCCCTTGGATCAGGCTGGGCACCTGCCCCCAATTAAGGTTTCAGCTTTGTTAGGGTTACTCTAAGTGCCGGAGTGACCTCGTTCCTCGACGAAGACCCGCCCTTATCTTTGTATCGACCAGTCGCCGGATTGTCCTGTTGCTGACAGATACGGGGCATCTCCATCACGGCGGCAGAAGGCTCTCGTAGTGGTTTTTAGTCGGTAGTGGCACTTTGTAGGCTGAGTCCGACACACCCTTCCTACTCACCCAGGGTCGGTTGAATGCATTTTCTGCGTTTTAAAAAAGTTCATATAGAGCTTCTTTCAATCTATTTCTTATTTTGCTTAATGCAAGCCCGTATTTAGACTTAGAAATTTAACTTCAAAAGTGGGATGTTTCCCATGTAATATGTAACTGAAAACCTGGTATATTCTTCGTGAACAAGTTGCAAGCTAAATGTGGCTAAATGTAGGATTAAAATAATTTAATAGTTCACTAGTAAAATAACTAAAGTCCGGTTATGTTAAGATTACACATAAAGTAATTACATGAATGTGAGATATGAAAGTCGTGTATAAATTGAAGCACAAAGTAAAACAGCCAAGACAAATAACATATCCAAGTTTCAATTTAGCAATCTTAGCCGATATCAATTCCAGTCCGATTCAGTTACAATGGCAGGAATGCTACTACCTCAAGCTTTTCCTACTTTTTTTCCTTTAAATAATTAATAATTATCGCCCGTGTGTTGAATGAACCGGTGTTTTAGCTTTATAAATTATGGGCTAAGACTCTCCTGGAGAATAGATAGCAGTATCCATTGGAGAAAACCGAATAAAAATGCGTTCAAGAAATCTTTAAATAATGAGTCACATAGAAGCTTTTTCGGACTTTCATTCATAATATTATGAGCGGCCCGCCCCCACTTCTTGAACCTATCTCTGGAATCACTCTATACAACGGTGAAACCGTAAGGAAATCACTTTCACCTTAAATATTTTATAATTGAAATTATGAAAAAATATTTAATTTAAACTGTATCCTGACTGAAACTTTACGACATATTTGCCTATACCTTTGCCTTTAAATAAATATTTTAAAATAATTATCAAATTGTGCAATGGGTCACACATTCAGGAGAACAGATGGCAGATGGGCCAGTAAGTTTCTGGAGTGGAGACCGCGTTTAGAAAAACAGAGTGTTGGTCGTTTACCAGGTGGTAAAATGACCTCCGTACATTAGCCGGTCCGGGATGGATGCGGGTAGAAGGAGGCCCGCGTCCAGTAGCGCAACGATTAATGCCGATAATGATGATGATGATTATGCGAACCGTATGAAAATCCAATCAGCAAATTATGACAAAAACGACCACACTAAAATCGGTATGTATACATACATTAAATACCGATTTTAGGTCGTTTGTTTTGAAATATGCATACAATATGATGACATACTAAGGCTGATTGATAACTGGCTGAACCGACGAATTACAATAAAAACACTTTTACGGATAATATCGCGGGACATTTCATTATTTAATGAACCCGACTTTTCAGAAGCTTTACAGCAACCATGGTCACAGGTGGACTGAGGTGACAGATGTCCCGATGTTTTAAGTTTTAAGAATTACCCTAAGAATTATAATTTTAATTGTTACGTTTAACACAAACAGTACTTATTATATCTTGCTGTCTTGAGGCGCTATACACTTTGATTTGATTATGTGTACCACTGGGTTCCAAGCACAGGGAAGAACATCTCTATTGAAATTTCGATGTTTTTTAACTTCAATAGTCTCACGAATCATACTTGGAAGCAATTGGTGTTCCCTAGTGTAGATTTGTGCGTTGTAAAGTCGAATGTAATGGCAGGCGCCAACTTTAGCATGCTCACAGACCGCAGATTTTGTAACGCGTCGGTGTTATATATCCTTCGGTCGGTGTTGTATTCCTCAGGTACTTTAAAACTTAGAATATCAGGACATCTGATCTCTCAGTCCACCCATGACCATGGTTGCTGTAAAGTTTCTGAGACAACAGGCTAGTTAAATATTTAAATAAAGTTTCATTGTAATGAGTAACATTCTCGTGAACTTGAGAGATCAATACGAAAATATGAACTTAAAAAAGATAGGCAAACAAAATATATTAGATAATAAACCTCGAAAGTAGAACGCCAAATTTGAATTTATTCGAACTGATAGAATTAGTTTGAGGGGACCTAGAACTTTCTCTGCCGTAAATTTTGTCAACAATGGAAAGGAAAAAAATTTGTGCGGTTATGATGTTTTACATTTCAAACGGGAAAACAGCAACCCAGATTAAAGTCAATCTTGACAGTGTTTTTGGTATTACTGCTTCTGCATTCAGCACATTTTACACCTGGGTAACTTAGTTTAAAGGTGGGTGAGAGAGCTGCTAAGACGCCGACAGGTCTGGCCGTCCAAATAAAGTCGCTAATCCGGACATGATCAAAGAGATTCAAAAAATCATTTTGAACGATCGGCGCTTAAAGTTGCAGCAGATAGCAGAGATGGTAAGCATTTCCCCTGAATACGTTTTTAGCATTTATATCAACATTTGCGAATGAAAAACTTTTCGCGCGATGGGTGCCGCGTTTGCTCAATGTTCACCAAAATCAAAAATTCGTTGGAGTGTTTGACGATGTTTTCGCGCGATACTGGGAGTTTTTGCAACGTTATGAGATAGTAGAAGGACTATGAATACATCATAAGACACCTGAAACAAAAGAACAACCTAAGCAGTGGACTGTGAGCGGAAAACCTGCGCCGAAGAAAACAAAATTAGTTTTGTCGGCCGGCAAAGTGATGGCAACTGATTCTTGGAATGCTCGAGGGATTATTTGACATTCCATTCATTGAAAACAGTTAATGGAGAGTTTTACGCAAGCTTGCTGCAAAAATTTTGTGAAGAAATTCGAAAGACACGGCATCATTTCGCCAAAAATAACGTTTTATTCCACCACAACTGCGCAACCGTGCACTCGTCAAGGGTTACAGTTGCCATACTCCATGACTTGCGGTTCTAATTGTTACCGCATCCCGTCTATTCTCCAAATCAGGCCCCGTGCAACTTCCACTTATTCCTGAATCTCAAGAAATGGTTGGATGGCCGAAGATTTTCACCAAGTGATAAAGTCATTGTCGCTGTAGACGAGTATTTTCAGGGGTTAGAAAAAACACTTTGTCAAGCTAGTGGAACGGCATTGAAGAAGCGCTGGACTAAATGCATCGAGGTAGAAGGAAATTACGTTCAAAAATAAAATTGTTTAAATAGATCATTAATGTTTTTCTTTGTCACCCCTCGTAATAATATGGAGTTCGACCAGTGCGATGCCCAAGCACGTGCCTATAATTAAACAATGGCTGAAAAATGAAATTGAAACTACTTGAAACCTGGCAAGATTAATTACCGGTTAGATGTATACAAGCTTTTGATAACATTGACGTGAAATTAACGTGTCATGACGGGTTGCTTTCGCAGCGGAAATTTAATGGAAAATAGAGACCTAATGAAAACCAGGTCAAGAACATTGTACAAGTAAAAATGCTCAATATATTTTTAATGAGTCACAACATATAGTTGTGGGTTAGTATTGTAAGAACAATGTGTCTTGTTGCTCAAGCGCTAGCACTTAGGAATCGTAACTTTTTCTCATATAATCTTCTATTCAGACAGTATCTAATGCGAAAAGTATCAGTAACCTTCGTTGTTGTAAAACCGTAACTATAATTTATAATTGTAGCGAGTGTGTATCCAACGCTGGTGATAACCGAAGTACCCAATATATATAATATTTTTGTTACTTATTGAATATCTTTTTGAAAACACGATTATAACAATTAGTATTGTTTCCTTGCCTCCTACACATTCTACCCAAAACACACATTCAGACACTAAAATTTTATAAAACGTATTACCTTAAAAGTGAAGGCTATGCTATCGTGTTACATACGTTAAGTGAAAGCCAGTGGTCCATTGTATTCGCTTACCTCAAACTGAAGTTTGCGTCGTCAAACTGAAATAACGTTAGTTTTTGCCATCGTGGCTTATGGCCTCAGGGGGGGAATGTAGGCCTGTTTAGGGCCTGTGTGTTGCTACTGTTGGTGAGTAGTGATTTGGGTGTGTTATGCATTTGAAAAACATTTTAGTAAGATGTAGTGCCATGCTGTATAGGAGGAGGCAGTGCTACGCATGGTGCATGACAATACATCCTCCTGAGCAAAGGCATTGGGCCGACACGACCGCGGAAACCATCTCGCTCACTTGATATCTCCGGGAAGTGACACCTACGGTGTCGCGGCTTGTGCCGTTTGTGAGTGGTGGCTTATTGGGGGGCGGGGTGAAAAGGAGGGCATCGGCATAATTATGCTGATGTTAATGGGCGTGGGTAGTCGTTGAAAGGTTCCGATTGCTCGTTTGTCCCTCTATACTATAATAAAAACAAATATATTCCAATTGTTTGCTCATTAACACAACTTAAAGCCCAAACACACACTACACCAAATCAATCAACCCTTAAGCTGGATTCAGAAACGCTGATTGCGTATTCCAATTTAATTATAGATTTCGTTGGTTTAATGTAGATAGTACGATTATGCGTTTGGAAATGCTAAGCCACGTAAAATTAATATTAAGCAGCAAGATTCTATGATACTCTAAAGAAAATTTTTTGCTCACCTCATGTAAATATCGATGCAGACATTGGCATTGTCACTTGAAATTAATATCCTTTGACAAAACTTACACGTGCTTTTTTCAATTACATTTCCAATCGGCACATTAATTAAATAGTTCTAAAAAAATTAAATTGTTGCATATGGACAGACATACTGATAAGAAAGAGATTCCATAGTCTGTAAACTATATATTTACGAAAAAAATTGTAATTTATATCTCCAATTTTTAAACCATGTACAAGGGGGCAAACGAGAAATCGGGCCTCTTGACGACTAGTGGTACCCATAGACATCCGTCTTAGTGTATTGTAAGCCAAATGGCCACGGAGTACTCGTAAACCACACGAAACGCGACAGCTAAGCTGTTTGGCCTTTTGAGGGGATATAACATGGCCGAGAGATCACCGGTCATGCTGGGCAAATTTGGCTGCTTTGTAGCATGACAATACCTCTTAAAGAATGATATAACGAACATTCTTGAATACTTAATACGTTGTTCCTGTGAATAATGACTCAGGTGTCACCTTTATAAGCTTTTTATACCAATTTTCGTTACGCCAAACTCACGTCAGATCGATAACCCGTCAAAGATACGCTAATGATATTTATCGAGAAAGCTCTAACGCTTGAGCAGAGCGTGAGCCTATGACCGCTAGCCTGTTTTTGTTATATAATCACTGAGTTTCTTTAAAACGCATATTACCAATATAATAATAATAAATAAATTTATTTCAGATCACACAGTCACAGATAATGTTTAATCCATGCATGAGTTATGTATGTGTTGCAGGTGATGCGTTGCACAATAGTGACTGCGACATGAAGGGATGACAAAGTTTTTAAAGCATAGGGGGCAAACAAGCAATCGGAGCTTTTTTACTTCTACTGGCGCCCATGATCATCCGCATAATATCTATGTTGACTCGTTGCCGTATTTTCTTCCTCACCCCGATGGGCCACGGGTTACTTACAAACCACACGAAACGCGACACCGAAGATGAGACTTTACACCGGTATCATGTGAGTGAGGAGCACTTCCCTGGTCGTGCTGGCCTAGTTCCGCTGCAATGTGGCATGGCACTGCCTCACACTAAATGTTAAAATTATAGTTATTCATGAAAGATGTGGTCAACGTCGAAGCCATGGCCACTGCCTGCTTGGATGATTATCGATTTATGACAGATTATTGCCATCTAGTCATCTGGCAAATAGCATTGACTTCCTTGTCCCCCTATCCAATAGAAAAGTCTATTATGACAGTAATAACATGTTAACTCCAGATAGATATGGCTTAAATTGTTGGCTGAATTGATGTGGCTAAAAAAATGTTTGTTAAGGTAACTTGTGTTTTCTGATGATATAATCGCGGGCAGGTTCTTAGGCTAGCAACCTTATATGCTGGACTGATAGATCATCCGCGCCAGTGCCGACCTGTGAAGATCATAATGAGTGAAATGTAATAATAGCTTCTTATCTATATCTTAAGAAAATATTTTGAGTGAAGTACGGTAGGTCTGATTGCCACAGGCTCTCGGACTTTTATATTTCACATGTTATGTAAATCTATATATAAGTTACACGAAGCTGTCCCTATATTTCTTTCCACTTTTCTTATAAATTTTCTTCGATAGTGTTTTCTAATTTCATACCTAGCACTGAACGTACACTCCGCAAAAACTGAAAGAATCATTTTACGTATACGCACAGCAAGTATTATTGTTAATACAATATATAGGGATTAACCCCTTCAGACCTGGCGTACACAAATGTACACATAAAATATAAAAAAAAAATTGGTATTTATTTCGCTAAAAAAATTTTTTCGACATGTTTCGATCAGTGGCTGACCGAAGTTGGAGCTCTGTAGGTAAGCTCGTCATTTTTATGTCTAAAAAGTAGGAAATAGTTAAATATACGCACTGCAAAAATATGAATTGATGTGTTATATTCCTAAGGTCATAAGTAACATATAATTTGAGTTTATTATTCTATTTTTGTATCAATTATCACAATTTTTATATTTGTACCCAAATGTACACATCGGGCCTAAACGATGTATTTACGATTGCTGAAGTATTCTAGCTGTATTTGCAAAATCTATTTTGAATATGTTTGTAACTATATTATTATTGTGGTTGTTGTTGATGCTATATAAAATATATGTTGTGTGTAGAGATTTTTTTTTTTTACATTTTCAGATAAAAAAAAACACCAATATGTTTTCACCGGACGCCTTGGAAGCCATATTGGCTGGAACTCTTTCCGATATGGAGCTATCGTCTGATGCCGAAGAGCCGTTTAGATTTACATCTGAAAGAGAGTTGCAGTCTGTCCGAGTTAGCGCAGATGTTATCAATCAAAACCAACGAGAGGTATTCCCACCCGACTCAGAGGAAGATGAAGGGCCCAGCTCATTGTGGATTGGAACGAATGATTCAGGAGTTAATGACACCTGCGATGAAGCGGTTCTCAAAGTACCACCGACAACAGCAATAGAGTCCTTCCATGAAGATATACTTCAGAATATTACGCCTAAACAAAACATTAGGTGGAGACATAGGGAAATCCTAAACACAATCTCATCAGTTTGGTTTCCACCAATATCAATTGACGCTGCAGTTGAAGCCCCAGCTGATTATTACTTTCGGTGCGTGCCAAAACAATTATTTGAAATTATGGCTGAAATGACTACGTATACGCAATACATTCGAATAAACCCAGGTATAAACCTACTACTACACAAGAAATAGAAATTTTATTTGGGTTACATTTAGCTACTGGTATATTTAGCTACCCTTGCTTGAAAATGTACTGGGAAACTGGAATTAGCATACCCTTGTTCTCAGAGAATATGGCACGGGATCGCTTTTTTTGAATTACGTACTTTACACCTTGTTGATAATACAATAATACCAGCTGGTTGCAAAGATGCACTTTTCAAAGTTCGACCAATATTTGATGCTGTTAGGAATCGATGTTTAGAGTTACCGCTTGAAAAAGAACTTTGTGTTGATGAGCAGATAGTTCCTTTCACTGGGAGACATGTTGCCAAACAATACATAAAAGGTAAACCTTGTCCATGGGGACTGAAGATATTTTTTTTTATGTGGTAAACATGGGCAAGCCCATGATTTTCTGCTTTATCAAAGCTCTAGTCCAGAACTTGATAATAATTTGACGAAAAAAATTGGATATGGTGCAGCTATTGTCCTTCATCTCACTAAGAGAATTGGAGAAAGCAAGGGCCATGAACTGTACTTTGACAACTACTTCTCGTCATATCATATATTACAAATTATGAAACAAAAAGGCATTATGGCTGCATGCACAGCTCGTATAAATATATTCTCTAAACCATCGCTACTAAGCGATAAATACATGAATAAAAAGCCTCGAGGATTTTCTCAAGAAGTAAGTAGTTTTGACGAAGATGTAACTGTGGCCAAGTCGCTGGATAATAAGATTACCCATCTTGCTTCTAATTTTGTTGGTATTGGTGAAAAAGACTTAGTCAAGAGGTAGTGTAGGAAAGACAAGAAATTTATTGACGTTGAACGTCCCGAAGTGGTCAGGAAATACAATCACGCAATGGGTGGACCTTTTAGATCAATGCATGAGCTACTACAGAACCTTCATAAAATCAAAAAAATGGACTCTTCGGATGATATTTCATGCTTCTGATTTAGCTGTAGTGCAGGCGTACCGCATACCGTATTAGCAACGCATTGTCAGTTTGGCATTCTACCAAACTGACAATGCGTTGCTAAACATAGCAAAGAATAAACAACTCACGTTGCTTCACTTTCGTCGTCAGGTGGCTGAAAGTCTGGTGTTGAGGAATAAAATTATCATCGGTAGAAGAGGACGGCCCTGTGGCAGTAGCCCAATACCGCAAATTATTCCCAGAAGACCAGGAGAGATTCGCCCTGTAACAAATATAGCAAGAGACGGTGTTGGGCATTTCCCTGCGCATGATGAGGGACTTGAGACACGGTGCAAAATAGTCGGATGCAAGGGAAGAACCAGGATTAAATGTATAAAATGCAAAGTTCACCTTTGCCTTACCAAAGATAAAAACTGTTTCTTAGCATTTCATACGTAAACTTATGAAACATGCTTTTTGAATGGGTCGAATGACTGATTTACCCATGTGCCAATTAGTTGCCTATTCCAAAGAAGAAATCTTTTTTTGCTAATAATTATAAGAATTGTACTTAAGTTTTGCTAATTTTATATTTCCTAATAAAAACATTGATAGATTAAACTTTTTATAATTTCAATGAAACCTCTTAAACAGTAGCCTGAGCATTACGTAAGACGGATGTGCATATTTGTACACAAAAAGAAAAACTATTTTTTCTGAAAAACCTGACAACCAGGTTTTTTTCATAAATT
>JAFELO010003290.1:0-11415 GCA_017140195.1 Eumaeus atala
TATTCAGACGACAAATGTTCTGCAAGATAAATATCTATATCAGCAGGCTATTTACAAGATCGTCGGACAGGACGTCGACGCCTTTTCTACCTCACTTCCCACATAATTTGGTTGCGACTTGTGAGTGAATATTCTCACAATTACACTGTCATCAAAGATTATCGCTTTTATATTAGGTGTATCGTTTCTGAGTAGGTATATTATAACCTGCAGCACAGCCTGGCTTCGTACGGATATTTTACAGAATGTAAATTTTAACAAGCGTTAGTAAATAGATTTCTTTCTTACATACTTGTATATTTACTTGGTGAGCGTACGAACGTAAAATGGGTCTTGAGCTCCATCAATAAGAGGCTCCATCTAATTCTGTGTGGCGACATCTACTGCCGCTCGTCATCTTGGAGCTCTTTAAGTTCCCATCGCTTCGCCATGTCTAAGTATATGACATAGCGGTATCGATGGAGCTATTAGTAACTAAGTAATAATATTATATAAATAAATAATGTTAATATTATTCTTTGTTTAGATAATAATAAAATAGTTACTAATAAACAGTCACCATATATTAGTGGGTATTTTATTATTAAGTAGAATATAATGGGAAATAATCCCTATCTACATTTTGAATACTATATATAATATACAAATTATATCAACTATGTACGTGACTCCTTCCAGAAGTCTAGCAGCCTTTAATTTATTGATTTAAAGTGAATGGCATTCAGCAAACTTCACAGGGCAAAAGGGGTTTTACTCTTGTCTGGCGCGTCACTTTTCCTCCGCGACATTTGCCTTTCTCACATCATATTAGCATTATATTAGCCAAACTCGTGTACACGAGTAATCGTATCTATGAGTTAACCAATCGTTGATATTAATGAATGATGTTGATCTTGAACGTAGCATTTACTATTGTTATCTAAAGCTACCGAGTTTGGTAATCGTCAATCAAATCTAGTTGCTTTTTTGTGGTCGGCTGTTATTATTGTATATATTATGCGCTCATTCCTAACTTCCCAAAGTTTTTCAAAAAGCGTAACTAACTTTTTAATTTCTTGTCCAATTCACTTTTTTTTACTAAATTAATATTTTTGCTAATAAAACGTAATATAATAATATGCTAACAAAATGATTAAATTAAGGTGACATGTTTAATCAATGATAATCTTGTAATTACTTTTTATATATTACCATATTACCTCTCCACAACGTATTTACGGGTTCGGGGGAGTAGGCGAGGCAAGGATATCATTTTCAACATAAATTCTCCAGAATGTAAATGTACTTCTTAATTATTTACGTCGTGCGTCTTACAATTCATTTACACAGAAAAGTTATACAACTAAAAAAAAAGAAACTTAAAATTTTCAGTACAAGCAAGGCTTATTCCAAAAAGAATTGGATCGATGTGGACGACCAGTAACATGATCCTTCAAAAGAGTGTGTAAACCCCTCATAACGATGACTGTATCTGACTGAACTGTGATCTGCCTGCGATTATCGACACCGTCCCACACTTAAGTATAGTCTTACAACGGCTTTTTTTAAACTCAGTTGCATCACTACTTTTCATCTCTCATCTCGCTCATCAAGACGAGCTATAAAATTCAACCGTCATAACGTTACAGATTTACTTCTATTGTTAAATTTTTCACACGGAATTCCTGTGCAATTTGTGTTGAATATACACAGATATCTCGATCTAGTCTTTACGGTTTTCACTTTCTACGATTATTTACAGTACTCCCGACCCGTTATGCTCCGAACAATTAGGGGTGTATACTGTCGCCAAGTATAGTCGATATTGCGCTGGTCAAAAACGTTTCGCTCGCCATAAACACGGCTGCAACGTTGCACGACCTTAACTCGGACAACAGGCCCGTGTTAATAGAAATAGAAGTCAGCAGATACAGGAACATCAATAGTATAAAGTAATATATCATAGACTTTAAATTACTAAAACAGAATTTAGCTAAATTTCATTCGAATGATCTCGACATTATACCAGGCGGTACAGAGTCCGGCGGGATTCTGTATTGCCTGGCAAGGCTGCTATCACGACCTCATCCAAAGATCCTACCTACCTGATCCGACTATAACATTTATTTTGCGAATGTTAAAGCGATTGTGCCAGGTATGCCCTTACCGTTTCAGTTACGTTTCACGTGAATTTATCCCATTTATGCTCATACAAATTGTTTCCATTATAGTAAAATCTTATATTTTTCTTCTTAGTTTATGAAAATATTTCTAGCAGGAAGTTCAGAAGACAATGGGAAGATGGTTGAATTGCTTGCTAATGAATCCTGACCGTGTGTTTATCAAATTATATTTTTCAATTTTCATGTTAATTTAAATTATTTAACGTACTTAGTTGCCTCTCCTCAAAACTCTACTTAATAGGGCTTGTGGATAATCAATGTAATTTCAAGACTTGTGCGAGACACGGATATAGGGAGTAAGAGGTAGTGTCATGCTGCAATTCAGCCGAATCAGGACTACACGACCGAGTAATACGCTCACATAACACCGCCATAAAGTGACGGCTATTTTGTTGCATTGCGTGCGTTTTGTAAGTACTCGGTGGTCCATCCGAGGGGGGAGGAAAGGAAGGCAACGCATCCAGTTGAAAATAATGCGATGTCTATTGTTTAAACTATTCAATAAATTATTACTGGGGTGGATCTAAAAATTCGTGGCCTAACCTATATGGAGCTATGACATCTTTTTAAATCTAACGTCATTTGTTAGTATGTGTCATATTGATTTATTGTACGCAGTTTCATTCCGATACTGCACAATATAAATTTTCTGTGATTATTTGTTTGAAGCTCTTTTCAACAACTTTTTGTTGACGCAATTTTCAATAATGGAGAAAATTGAACACCGTGCAGTCATTAAGTACCTCAATAAAAAAGGCCTATCACCAAAAGACATCCATCAAGATATGACGAGCACTTTGGGGGAGTCTGCTCCATCGGATTCCAGTGTCAAGAAGTGGGTGGCTGAGTTTAAGCGCGGTCGTGAGAGCATTAAGGATGATCCTAGGAGTGGAAGGCCTACATCCTCTACCACGAAAGAAAAGATCGATAAAATTTGTGATCTCGTACTGGGTGACCGACGTTTGACCATTGGTAAGATAGCTGAGATAACAAACATTAGTTATGGCCGGGTGCAACACATAATAACGGAAGAGTTGGGGTTCCGTAAGGTTTCTGCTCGCTGGGTCCCGAGGTTGCTCTCAGCTGAACAAAAACGAGTTCGATACACAATTTCGCGAGACTGTTTGGAACTTTTTGAGACTGATCCCGAGGACTTTTTATCTAGATTTGTTACCATGGATGAAAGCTGGGTTCACCACCATACACCTGAATCAAAGCAACAATCCAAACAGTGGAAAAGATCAGACTCTCCTACACCGAAAAAGGCTAAGGTCGTTTTGTCGATTAACAAAGTCATGGATTCCGTTCTTTGGGATGCGAAGGGCATTATTTTTGTAGATTATTTACCGAAAGGTCAAACTATAAATTCTAGTTATTATTGTAACCTTTTACAAAGACTCCGGGAAGAAATAAAAGAAAAAAGGCCGGGAATGTTGCGTAAGAAAGTTTTGTTTCATCAAGGCTCGAAATTTTCGACCAAAGGTGAGGTGATAGTCGCCGTAAACGATTATTTCGCCGACCTTCCGGAATCTTTTTTTTTCGAGGGGATAAACAAGTTGCAGGTCAGGTGGAAGAAGTGTGTTGAAATAGATGGAGACTATGTCGAAAAATAAAAATAAATTTAGATCCACTTTTCTTTCATTTTCTTGGTCGGCCTCAGAACTTTTAGATCCACCCTCGTAAATGTAAACGTTGATATAAAATAGATATTAGAAGTTTCAAAACTTTACACCTAAATGTAAAAAATACCTTCTACATATTGATTTTCACTGACTTATTACAATTAAACTACTTTCACGGAATTTATCGCGGTTTGTTTAATTATTTATCTAGCTCGACGTTTCAGAAGCTTTACAGCGACCATAGTCACGGGTGGACTGAGATGACAGATGTCCTGATGTACCAAGTTCTTAAAAGTACCCGAAGAATTATAATTTTAGTTGTTCCGATTAACGTAAACAGTACTTATTATATCTTGCTGTCTTAAGGTGTTATGTTTACTTTTTGATTTGACTATGTTCACCACTGGGTCCCAAGCAGAGGGAAGTACCCAGCCATCCTCTCTATTGAAATTTATATGTTTTTTAAATTTCAATAGCCTCACGAATCATCCTTGGAAGGACTCGGTGTTCCCCGGCGAGGATTTGCGCTTTATCAAATGTAATGTAATTGCAGGGACCAACTTCAGCAGCTCACAGACTGCAGATTTTATAACACGTCGGTGTTTCTTATCAGCTATATGTTCTTTAGCGCGAGTATTATAGATCTTTTAGTTTGCCCTATATAGGAGAGTCCATAGTCACAATCAAACTTGTACACTCCTGCATCTTGCAGAGGGATATGGCATTCCTCTGACGGTAAAAACTGACTAACCTTCTTTGGCGGCTTAAAATAAGTTTTATAGAAGCTCGCTTGAGAATATAGCCAATTTTATCAGTCACCCCTTTTAAATATGGTAATATTGCACGTAGGCGCTCGACGGTGGCTGGTTTCACTCGGCTTCTGTGTAGCAGACGGAGAACCCGAAGCTTGTTGTCTCGTAGAACTTGTTTGACGTGTTGAAATTCGGTATCCAGGTGTTGCTTGTCACAGATGACTCGTGCTCTCTGAAACAAAGACTTACCCACGGTAGACAACTGTGTTGGATAGAGACGAGAATTGCCATTTAGATACCGATCAGTATGGGTATGTTTTCTATATACTGTATGGTTGAATGTGTTGTTTTCACTGACTCATCAGTTGTTAGTCAATACAAGTATTGACATGATAAGGTCTGGCTTGATAACATCAAGATCTTATCGAACTATGCTCGACAGTAACAGTATATTTTGTTACATATCGTGAAATATTCTACATACAAAGTTCAATAGGTGATATTTTATCTCCATAAATGCACAATAAAAGAACAGCAGCCGTTGAATTTTGTGTATATCGATATACGCCAATATAAGAACAGCAGCCGTTGAATTTTGTGTATATCGATATACGCCAATATAAGAACAGCAGCCGTTGAATTTTGTGTATATCGATATACGCCAATATTAGAACAGCAGCCGTTGAATTTTGTGTATATCGATATACGCCAATATAAGAACAGCAGCCGTTCAATTTTGTGTATATCGATATACGCCAATATAATCACGCCAATGCGTGTGGGCTGTAGATCATGCTAGCTCCCTTACAGTTCGTATAACTTAGTGTTTGTATGAAGAGAGTTATGAATGTGGAGGAGACAAGGCAGGTATGTAAGGATCATATATGGCACTCCATGCTCTCTGCCTACCCCCTTAGGGAACATATATAGTGCATCCGTATGCATAGTAACGTGGGCACTGGCTCCCATTATACTAACCAGACACAATAGGCAACCTGCACGGGCCGGTTATGATGTAACCAGTGCATACGGCGTATTTCACATATACGATAGCCATCAGCGTTGCTATGAAAATTGGGAATAATTTTCATAGCAACGATGATGGCTATGGTGTTGGAAATAGAATTTTGAGTTTTCATTACCAAGTGCCTACAAATACTACCTTCCACAGAGCATGATCTAAAGTACTCCGGAACACGTTAGCTCCGTTGTCTTCATAATTGTACTGATAGCTATAGCGTTATCAGAACGTTCCAAGTATTCGTTTCCTCCCTAAACAAAATAAAAAAATATCAATCACGTTGTAATCTGATCAATCTGAATTTATCATACAGTCAAGTAACTTTTATTTCATAAGCTAAAGCCCTTTTTAATTTCCGGGAAAATAAAAATTTGTCAAAGAGAAAGTTATTACATTTGAGTCCCCTTTCAGCGCATGGACGTTCTAGGAATATATTCCAATCATAGTCATCTTAGATCTCTGTGATTCCAATAATTTTCATAGCGACGTTTGTAATGTCTAATGAAAACTTTGTGTATAGTTTACTGTTTTATTAGTCTATCTGTGCACGCACACACATACGTAGGGACATCATTCGGACAATGACAACAATGGATGGAGCCTGGGACGTTAAAACATGTAGATCTGGTGAATGATAGTTTATAGGGTTATTTTTATAGGCTAGATGAGCAAAATGTGGGAAGTCTTCCTGAGTTAACTTTAGATTTTTACTTACATGGAGAAATGTTTTACACGCAGTAAACCTTGGATGGGGTCTGAAGGTTTATAGGACTAACGGCACTCGCCAACAATCGCGGCCACGGCGCATCGCGTGTTATAAATGTGTTTAGGTGCACACAGCATGAGCGCCCGTACACCTGTTGATATACGGCGTAAAAAAGCGCCGGCGTTTGAACGGATGATTGGTTCACGATTGCTCTTTAACACCACTAAGACTCCTCAAACCCCACTAAGACTCCTCAAGTGCCAGGAGCACAATCAGGTGAGGCGCTCGGGATCTGGGAAGAAACAAGTAGACGCCCGACCGCTAGTCAGTCCACCTCGACCAATGCCAATATCTGAAAGGTTATGAGAGGACCGCCGACCTAACAGATCCTTCACTATTTCATCTCGTATCCAGCGGTCACGGGTGCGTCTTTTCACATTCTACCTTCACCACGCCCGTGTACACGTAGGAATGTACCGTTAAAATCTCATTGAATCACCGCATCAATTCGCCGTTTACATAACCATATAATTACGGTATCCAATTCATAAAATACGCAGCGCTGACCCGAGCAATATATGTTTACGAGTATATATAGGAATAGTACTATGGGTTAAAGGTGACCATTAGTTGTTGCTCCATGTTATAACGCAACTGGACACAGAATTGCAATGTACAAAATACATACATACATATTATTTGTTAGGCACAGTGCTGTATTTCAGCAATTGTGCACGACCAGGGAGGTATTTACTCGCTCACATGATAACTCCGAGTGAGATCCGAGTGAGAGTAAGAGAAGAATGCCGTCTCAGCGATTTCTGTTCTCGTAATCACTCCACTCCATTTTAATATCATTATATTGTGCGATGTGTTGGCTCCAAAATGTGACGGTGGGGACAGGGAGGGCGTCGCATAATCTAATGGGCGTCGGTAGTCACCTGATACCACCGACTGCCTGGCCTGCTATGCTCAGAAAATAAAAGTTACTTTCTTCTGAAGAACTTGTTTAAATTTATTTTCATATGCGTTACGAAAATAGTGTTTGTTTTTAATCGGTCAGTGCCTAACATTTTAGAGAAGGTCATGCTGCATTGTAACCGAATTGAACCGGCAAGACCGGAGAAGATCTCACTTATACGACACCGCCTCAGTAACACCTATGCTGTCCCAATTCCTGTCTATTGCGAATTTGTGGTGACTCATTCCAAGGAATGTTTCCCTCCCCCTACTTAATATCTCTCGCAATTCTGTGGATGACTTAAAGGTCTGCCCACCGGAATACATCATAAGGCTGGTTCCGTTGCTCCCATATAGTACACCCCCGTGTGAAAATGACCCTCAACAGTTTTTAAGTAAAAGAAAACACGATATTATGAAGACCTAAATCCTCGATCCACAAGTGTTACACACTACTTTACTTAGCTTACGGAGGATTCCCAAAGGTTTATGTATAAAGCTTACGGCTAAGCTATAGTAAGGTTGGTTGAGTGAGATGCGGTTTTCTCTCGTCTAACGTTATTTATAACTCTTGAAGAGCTTGTAAAGTATGCAAGAAGGTCATATTTGAAGGCGAAGAATTAAATCGATTAAATATTCTAGCGGCGTCGAGTTACATGAGGTGTTGATTTAGAATTAAAATGTTGCCAGCAACAAAAATCTATAATTTATTAAGCTAACATTATTGAAAAACTTATAATATTTTTTAATTATAACATTTTTTAACACATCCAGCGTGTGTTAACACATCCATTCTTTTGAAACGAATCTAACGGTCCCTCATGTGAAATCTGCCATTGAAGAACGTAGAAGGTGTGAATGCATACATACGCTCAAAAAGCATAACCCTCCTTCCGATGTCGTCGGACAGCCAGTGTCGACAATTATTTAACCGATCGCAAAATATTTAGGAGATGATCGTGTAATCGCAGTAAAATTAACACAACTACGACAATGCATGTCTTGTGATAAAGTAATTTCCAAAATGAATTTAATGTATATATTTGTGTGTTAGACCATTGAAATCTTACATTTGTGGTTACGTTTCTCAGAGGACGCAAATTGAATTTTATCAAATGACAATGACATAACATTGGTCAATCAGAGTCAACAGACTCAACAGAAACAACTGATTCTGAAGATAATGACAATCTAGAATAAATGCACAGCAATCCTTTAAAAACTTACGTCTGCAAAACAACCAGCTCATCAATAGCGATAACATGAAAATTTTCATGGCTATACACTTTTACGCAATTGAATATTTTCAATTGTGTCTTTATTGTTTAAATGTGAGGCTTTAAGTTGCAAAAGCACTACAAGTATTGAAATTCGCGGTGCTCATTAGCTTGTATACATAAAAGAACAATATATAATATAAATAAAATTCGCAATAAAAGCCAATAACACCAAAATGGGGCTTAATTTATTATTACCTTTCGCAAGTACTTCAGTAAAATGTTGTATTATAATTATATACAATACTTGTTTTATCGTAAATCATACCAACGTGTTTCGTTCAATAAAAATCAATAGCAGTTACATTTGACACTTGCTACAAGGCACTTTCCATTCTTAAAATTTAACGATTAATCATTACGCTATACACTTTACAATACCAGCGTTTCATACGCCCCGAGCGCAATTGTCCAGTCTTACCGCATTACTATTCATAACAAATCGGGTTGAGAATAGATTTATGAATAAAATTACATTCTTCAAACAGGTTGTAGGAGCAATACACGTCCACTACTCTTATGTTTTGTGGGTGGCCATAATCACTATGGCCAGTTCACTTTATTTTACACCTAGCAAACATCATTATCATCCTCCTTTGTTTGTCAACAGCTGGACATAGCCGTCTTAAAACTGCACGTATTGTGTGAGCAGTATGCGTTACCGCTGTTACTGTATTGCAGTAGAACACTGGCGCAACGAAGGGATAACACCAGATTAAATCGACGAAGAGGAATCGTATTTCCTGCGGCGATAATAAAATAACACACACACATCCTCACGTCAGCTCTCTAATGGGGTAGGCAGAGAGAACGGAATGTCATACCTCACGATCCTTACATTATACCCTTGTATTTAACAAAATAAAGAATTGGTAAAATCATGTAATCGCATGGTAAGTAAATGTAAGTAAGCCAGCTTCTTGACTCCGTGCTGCTATTTAGAAATTTGTTTGAAAAAAAAAAATGGCAGCTAAGTCGAATACTCGATTAAATCTGATCGCGTAAAGTAAAATAGTGTGTTAGTGTAAAATATATCACCATACAAAGGATACCTTTTTTTTTTTTTTTGTTGACGCGGGGAAAAGTATTTACGCGCCTTCACCGGCTTTGGGTGTGGTCCAGTGGTGTGTGGGACTCGCGGCACATGATAGTGCCGAATACCCGCAAAAGCCACCGCGAGTGCCATCAGTGCCGCCCTTGGTGTAGTGCCTCGGAACAACAATCATCAGGACACCTCGATGGCTGGTTAGCCCCCTAAGGGACCGACTCCACCTCCACAGATGGGGTTGCCCCGCACCACAGCACAACCCTACCGATTTTGGAACAGTGCAATGGGGTGAGATTCCCATCCTCGCCCTTTGCCCCGCGAGTAAAAGCGCCACCTCCTGTTGCTCTTAGGTCTTAGGCTCTGATCTTTGAGCCCCCTCTTCCTATAAGAGGGGTGCAAAGATCCCCCTCGGTTCAATTGGCTTCGCCTGGGTTCATCCCAGGCTACTAAGCCCCACAGCCACGACGAGGCTTGAACCATGGTAGGGATACAAAGGATACCTACCTAGTCTTAAGTAAATGTCTGTTCAATGTCAAACCAAGTCAAGGCTGAGATATAGCGGTTTTGGCGAGAGATGGTAAATGATGGTAAATATACAATAAGTGTACGTAATTGTAACTTGTAGGTACTCTGGGTAATACCCAAAATCAATGTTTCTGTTTTTGAAAGTGTATAATTTTTACAAGTTAGATAATCTAAGAGTTCAAAATTGAAGAATCTAGGAATTAAAAAAAAAAACAAATATAACAATGCTATGCTGAATCTAGGAGTCATTCAGTCATATTGAGAAAGTAAATATGACTGAATGAGAGAGTCAATACGACTGTATGACTCCTAGATTCAGCGTATCATTGTTATATCATAACAAGTGGTTTCCTATATTTTGTACAATTGATAAAATAGTATACTGAAATATGTTTAGTTATCTGATGTTTATGTACTGAGTATGACAAAACATATTTACATGTAGATATCCTCCCGCTATCATGTTACCACTGTTACATTTATGTTACCGCATTGATAACACGGCTAACATAAATAACTCTTATTTAAAGTTCACAATTGTTTATGAGCTGACGTGTTTCATTGAATAAAATAAGTTAAAACAATAAAACATGCCTTGTATGAGAATAATGACAAATCTTCCAAAGGATAAAATTCCTAAGGATTTCTTGCCAAAGCTTGTTGACGTGCTGGCAAAGCTCGTGAGAAAGGATACCGATGTAAGTTATTTTTGTTTTTAATTAAATAATGACGTAACTCTTCCACGTGTGTGTATCGAGCAACCTATACCAACTGGAGCTCGGGATAAAAGATTGCACATTTTCCTCATTTATCTCATTGAATTTTCTTTTTTCAGTTAGCAATATGGCTAACCTGACCTAACTTAACCTACTTAGTAACGAGGGATATTATATCCATATGTATCAATTAATAAACAAACTTCAAATACAGCAAACATATCAAACTATTATTGAATATATCTTGAATATGTTTTCCTAAATTAATAGACTGTGATATGAGCTGGGGTCTCCTTTCTTCCTTAGTGCGACGTCAAGAAGCTATATAATACAAGTTTAACGACTAACTGCATACTCCAATGTGTTCTAGAGATTCACCTGTGTTATAGTGAACGGAGCGTCTCTGTATATAGCCGGTAGTATGGATGAGCCGGCTATTGTATCTTCATTGGAATCAATTGGAAATTTGGGTCCTGATGACAATAAAAGAATAATGAAAGGCTTATCTGAATTTGCCGAAAAGGAGTTGCAGGTCAAGCCTGATAGGTAAATTTCTACAAATGATTTTTTTAACGATAAAAATGTATCAATTATAATTATGTATTTTAAAAACAAATCAATTTATA
>JAFELO010003290.1:11481-30444 GCA_017140195.1 Eumaeus atala
AATGACCAATTTGGCAAAATTTTACATAGTATCTCCGAATTAACAAAGAACTGTATTTTTACAGTATTTTATTTCAACAATGTAAAATTTGTAGAATGCTTTAATACTAAACTATCTGAGTCCTCAATTGTGAATTAAACACAACAACAATATTAACTGAAAAATACTTTTATTTCAGATTTTTTCTCTCTTTTTATGATCTAGCAAGCCACAACATTGGGAAGAGTGGAACTACTGCAGATGCAATATTTTGAAACATGTTATCTAAGCTTTTATTAGACGTTGGTATATTTATTACTGTACATAAGTAAAGAAAATATTCGATTACACGTATAAATTATTTGTATAATAATATTAAATCACATTAATTATACATTTGACATATCACTTTCAGTGCCCTTATTACGCTTTTTTAAGACTTTATTTGATCTAATCACTACACCTTCACTATCAATCCAAGTATTTCCTATTCCTGTCCAAATTTTCTCAGTCTTTGTGGCTACATTCTCATTTACACCTTGTTCTTCTTCCCAAGAAACTGAATCGGATTTTATGTACTTCCAACTTAGTTTTATTTCACTATTAATTTTCTTAATGTCATCGTCATCATCCTCGTCGTCCTTAAATTCACCACCTTTATCCTCATTAGAATTATTTTCTGCTATGTCTAATGTATTGCTTTCTAGTAGTGCTAGTTGATTATCTAAGTCATCATTATCCTCATCAGATTCAGATGTTATATCAGATATATCTCCCTTAGTAGAAATAATGTTATCCGTATCTGTTGTGGTTTCTACTGCTTTTGACTTCCATATATTAAGATTCTTCAATACCATTTTGTACATTGGTTTTGTTTTTGGTATCATTTTACACAACATTTTGTAACATGGTATACATATTTGACTTAAAAATCCAACCTTAAAAACATATTTTGCTAGTAATTACATGAAATTTAACTTACAAGAACAGCACATCTTCACACCGGATTTCTAATGGGATGGGCAGAGAGAATTGAGTGCCAACTATAACAATTATTCAATATGTGCCTGGGAGGAGCCTCCCTGATAACTTAATTCATACGAACACGTTCGTTGCGAAGATTTTTGATACCACCTTTGGGCAGACCCGATCAATCTGATCATGGTATGTCTTCTCTGGTGCCTACATCTATCCACATTTGCATAGTATATCTATTTTGCAAACTTGTCATCTATCATTATTTCCGAGTGAAATTCTAATCGACGGAGAAAGTTCTTTCTCATTTTTACACTGACACTTTTTTTCATTCCTAATCTTTCTCTAACTTCATTTTTACGACTCCGTTCGACGAGGCCATATATTTTTTAATAAGTTACGCCATATATTTTTCGCAATGAGCTAATCTCGACCGCGTCAATTCTTCTTTCATACACTTTCTATCATACCTGAGAGACCATACGTGAGAGAGATAATTTAGAGCAAGATCGACAGCCCCAATAAAAACTGTACTTTTTAGGAACTTCCTTAACGCCCACTTACAGTCTGCTTCCTGCACACACTCCTTATTCGACTGTGATGTAGATGTGTCAGATGGAATGGAGTCTAAAAATACTGCGCCATCTGCGAGAGATCTATAGGAGAATTAACTGTAATTCTCAAATAGATCACCCATTCGCATTCCCACAACCAACTACTTCCTGGATTTTGGAACAAAATTCCTGGAGACGCTTATCAAGATGTGGAAAAGAAAACGGGCGAGCTGATATCATACAGCTCTGGCTAATACTGATTACATTAAACCAGGGTAATATGTTGCCGTTCAGAATCACGAATGCTTTGCAATCCAAATATATGAATTGGAAAGCACGCAGCAAACGCTCATGTATCCCATAAATGGGTAATTTGTCCAAGAATTTATCTCGCACTGTTGCGCGAAATGACAGAGTACTGTCAAACCCTTTACCTGAATCTACAAATTGCAGAAAACAGTCTGGCCTACCACCAGATGCTTCTTTACAATGTTGTGGAATGACAAAACTTGATCCTTCCTCTTCTATACCTGAAACCCCTTGTGGGTACTGTTTAACAAGTAAATATTAAAAATTACCTGGCTTGCAGGTTGTTCTTCGGGCTTACATCTATCCATCATCGGAATAGGAATTTTACCAGCAGCTCTTTCCTTATCGCCTTGATCATAAAATTCTTCGAAAATAACTTTAACAGTTTTTATTTGAATTTCCCAAGGTTTAGCGGCAGCCGACAAGTCCGCTGATGTCATGGAGATAGCCATGGCTAAGTCTCTGCGTATAAAATTTACCACAGAGTAGTAAGAATTAAATAAATCGTACAAAGAACCAAATTGTGTATTATTTTCCACTTGCGCGACTTTTTACCAAGGGTTTGTAACGAATTCAAGCTAATGACTTTTTTAGTTGTTGATTGCTTGTTTCATTTTGTAGTAATTTATAGGAAATCAATTTTCTGTATTTGAGACAATAAATGTTTCAAATAATCAATAAAATCTATAATCCATTTGTGTCATTAACACTATATTTTCATCGTCCTGAATGAGCAATCTTGCAATGAACTTTAAGAAAGAACCCCTGCAACTAACGTGCTACTTACGTCCGATAATTAACTTTTCAGATGTCTAACTTTGTAGATGTATTGATGTCTCAAGTTTGTTACTCATTACAATAAAATTACTTTTTACGGATTCTATCCCGGTTTATTTAATTATTTAACTAGCCCGACGTTTCAGAAGCTTCACAGCAACCATGGTCAAGGGTGGACAGTCCACCCGTGACCATTGTAGTTTTATTGTAATTTGTAGATGTAGTCAAATTAGGGAAAAAGGTATAATAACTTCATATAAACTTGACTTCAAATATCATAATGCAGCATACCTGTGACTCGGATTCAACCAATTAAATTTATTTCTGCGTCCTTCATTGAAGAACATATCTTTTAATTTCCCTAGATTTGGGAAAAACGCTGCTAAGTCAGTTGCTAATATACAATGTCTTATGTAACGCAAAATATCTTTGTAATCCTCACTTGATAAGTGAGAAAATATGTTGTGACCGTCCTAGAAAAGAAAAAGTGCATTATACCAAATGTACTATCTTTTCCATTCAATTTTATACATAAAAAATTGTTTTCTTAATTGTTAGTAAATGATAAATATGAGTTTGGGGGAGTTTTGTTCCGTACTTTTCCTAAGAAACTAAGACGACTGACATGGTCCTTACGACAAAGTACTTTATCAGGTCAAGTCTAATTTTAAATTTATAACATTTTTTTATAACATTTGACTTAAAATATTAATAATAGACCAGAAAAATAGGATGTACGGTTAAATCATAGAAAGCCTTAAACTATAACCACTCCAAGCCTTTATATACAACGTGAGTTGTGAATTACACGGTTAGTAAATTGAATATTTAAACTAGATTACCTGTTGAAGGATATTAACTGTAATATTAAAATGATGATGTTCCAGCGGCGACGTTGTATACATAGCCGCTAAAGGCGATGCGATCTCATTCAAATATTTGTTTGTGTAGCCTCTATGATCTAAGTCATGACATAGACAAGCCACGAATAATGCTAGCCGCTAGAAGAGAACATACACCATCCATTGAATATGAAAGTTATTTCGCCACAACTATAAAAATAAAACGTGGTGTACAGTCACCCATTCATCGCTGGATGTACCTTAGACCTGTAGGATACTTCCCGTTCACCTAGAATCACTGCCAAATGCAAGAAGTAAAAACTGAGAACATAATAAAGAAATAAATACGAAAATTGTTAAAATATATTATATCACTGAAAAAAACCATTACGAATTTATGTGTTTTAGTTGGCGGGGAGTCACTGTTGCACTTGCCGAGGAAGTGATTCGTGAACGTGACCTGTGGCGTACTATAGGGAAGGCCAATGTCCAGCAGTGGATGTCGTTTGGCTGAAGATGCGTGATATATAGCTAGTTTCATACAAAATGTGTGCATGCGCCGGTGCCAGTATGTCAACAAATATAAGTTAAGCTCGAACTTACCATTTTATAATCAAATCTCTTTTTAGTATCATGTTTGATAATTGCATACATCGCTTGAGCTACACTCCATCCGTGATCGAAATTATGATATGGCACAGACCTATAGTTTTTCTTGACAGTGAGTATAAATCTTGTAAGTGACAATACATTGAATCGTGACACTTCAAACAAGTCATCGAACATAGTTATAACAGCTTTACATTTTTGAAAATCATCTAACTCATAGGGATCCAAGTAGAAATCTTTCACGTTTCCGACATATGTTTCATTTTTTAGAATCTCCTCTACTTCATGTTCTCTACATGTGTTGTGGTAGCTCAAAACTTCCAGTGCGACCCTGTATTTTTGTTCATTCCGCATAATTTTATCGTAAAGTCGTGCGTGATGTAAAGCCAATCCGAAAAACGTAGAAAATATTTCAAATGCCACTTCATCTTCATGATCAAAGTTGTCGTGGTTTCGTTTATTCACCATTTGCACCACACCAATAACTTTCCCTTGAACTTTAACAGGCATACATAATATACTTAGTGTTTTGTATCCTGTAGCTTCATCCACTTCTCTAAAAACAGTTAATATTAAAGAATACATTAATTCACATTATGTACTTCGCAAGTACAAATAGGGCACATTTTATGGTTATTTAGTCGTGTCATCGCTTACGCGTTGCTTCAATTAAAATAGTTAAATTATAAATTATATGTTTTTGTGCTATGTAAAAGAGAATACACATTTTCTAAACAAACACAAAAACATAAGTTAAGACGAGTGTAATATTCGTTTCCACATTATCACATAATATCCAGTAAACAGAATATTATTATTGATGAACTTACTTAGTTGAATACTTTTTTAATGTAATAAATTAATTATTACTTAATCTCCACACAAACAATGAAAAACGAAAAAGTATTGAATAATACCTATTAAACCTATAGTCTGAATATGCATCAGGAATGTTCATGGTTTCTCCTGACAGTGCAACATGACCAGCTATGCCTCGGTTTATGGGCATTCTTATCTCTTTCCTTTCCATATCCCTTCCGTGCCCTGGTTCAAATTTCAAATCGAACACTGTCGAAACTAATTCGAATTTGCTATAGTCTACCAGAAACAAGGATGACCTGTCCGCATCTACAAGCTTCTGAGCAAATTCTAAAATTCTTTTTATTAATTGATCCAAAGATACCATTTCTTCAAAAATTGCCCTTAAAAAAATTCTAGCGTTAATACATGCAATAAAGAGAAACCATTTTATTGAATCCGTATAATTATTATAAGCCACTCACTCATCCCGGCCTTGCACTTGTGAATACTTTTTGAAGTAACTTCGACAAACTTAATAAATAATGGAAGAGCAATACGTAGATTTTTCATCTTTGCTTTTTTTTACATAGTTTTTTTCTTATGTTAATGTGGTCTTTATATATTTCTACTTATAATAATGGTATTTAATAATCTCTGCTTATCTTAGTAGCCATCTTAAAGCCCAACTCCTAATAAAATTATATAGCATCTAATAAAAATTATTACCATCTAACATATATAAAATTTAGCTTACTTTACCACATCCAAAAGAAAGTCCGTCATACTTCGTTCCTTTGTTTTATCTAGATATGACATACAGTAGTGCAATGTCAAGCTTGCCCACACTATGAAATTAGAACCTAATTCTTCATCTTTTGCATTAAACTCTTCTCTGAATTTGAATATTTCAATAACGTAAGCTGTTTTACCATCTATGGTTAATATGGGAATATACATGACGTGATTAGCTTGTTCCTGCAAATAATTTATAAAGGTAAAATATTTTAACAATCCCCAAACATGCCAAATGCCATTTATTTTATACCTCATAAGCACGTATTAAAAATTTTGGTGGTGGACCCTAGTAGCCACAAGATAGCGAATATGTAAATTTAATTAAATCGAGGAGTCAAATTTTTTTAATGAGAAAATGGATAGTTGTAGAATGGGACAAGAAAAGGGACTGGCCTGACCACGTTGTCCAATTCTGTCGTTGATTGGATTGCTGTTTGCGAAACAATTCTTACTTTCTATGTAGGGTGAGTAGATGTTATCCATCGAAGTACCTGCCCATGCTAGACCCAATGCATGCATTTGTGGTCTCAAGTCTCACAAATCAAAATAATATTACAAAACGTAGCACAAAATGAATTATTCAGCTTCCAAATGGTATTTGACCACAATCATGCAATAAGTATTGCGAATTCTTTTAGGAAGCATCAAAATTAACCACACTCACCGAAACTAGTTTTTCAAACGATTCAAGCAATGATTGTGGAAGGTCAGGAAAATGTTTAGTGTTATTTCTGGACACGCGTAAGCATGTTGTACTCTCAGCAACCTCAAGTACTAGTGATATGTCATCTGGATTCGCTTTTAACATTCTAGAAGGCATTTTCAAATCCTACAAATTTATTATATTATTAATAGGTACAAAAGTGAAGGCTTATAACGAAATCCGACAAGAATTTCTGCTATCCTGCGTCGTTTATGGTGCTTATCGTTAAGCCGGGAAACTTACTAAGCGGATTAAATAATTGATTCGCGTATTTAGTCCAAGCTTAAAATGTTGTGTCTTGACAAAAACAACAAACGTAAATCAAGATATCGATGAGAAGAGATAAAGTCTGAAAAGTGTTTTATTTATTGGGATATTTTCAGCACTTCTAAAATGCCTCTGGTCATGGGTATCCACACGCCCATACCTCAGAGGATTGGTAGGTGACAACTGGTGATTAGATATAAAGAAGAATGAACGTCTTCAATATTTTATCGATCGATGCATTTGGTTATTAGAGTTAGACTTTTGATATAAGTGCTATCCAAAATTATATCTCCATAGGTCAGATGCAAAGAAAGAATATTAAAAACTGCAGATACTCAATAAATACAACTAAAAGACATGTATTTAGAACTATAAACTGGGCCTAAAATACCTCTTGGTCTAAAGTACAATTTATGTCAACGTTCCATTTAACAAATAGCGTAATCAGATAAAACCGTATCTCTGACAACTTCAAGCGCATCATGTTATATCTATGTTAAAATGTTGGTCAAAGTGAAACACTTACCTCAGTCGTTTCCGTAACAAAGTATTGAACAAAGTTAGGATGATCCGGAAATATTTTATACACACGGTAAGCGTCGTAACCGATTGTAGAACATATAGATCCAGCTATATACCACGTTATAGATAATTCGTTAGCATTCTCTCCGATATTTTGTATTAGCTCCTGTCATTTTAAAATAGCAATAAAATTTTAGAGTGGAAACTATCATAATTTTGATATTTGAATCTTTGTTTTATTTTGTATATAACCCATAACAATATGATTAAAAAACTGGTGGAATGTAAACCGGTTTATGGAAGCTATAACTTCTTCTCAGATAACGGTTCTGTAATTGATCTGAGAACGCAACGCCTGTTACAGTGAAAGACAGTGACTTGTCATACAATAGATCACGGGAAAAAGTTACAATCCAAAAGCAGTTCGGGCAACTCTTAAAACTTTTCTTTAGTAGCAAGTGCCAAATAAGTCAAAACCGTAGAAAACTGAACATATATGGCTTTGTAAACATAACATTATAAAAACGACACAATATTCATTACTGTACTGTTAAGTAACTAGCAATCGGTTCCGGCTTCGCGCGGACACTCTACAAAACATGGCATAATTATAATTATTAATTTTGGCAGCTAGAATATAAGGATTTACTTTGATATTTTTTATATTATAAAGGTTTTCATATTAATGTCCAACGTTTTAGAAAATGTTATATGGTCTATGTTCATAAGATATAATAATGTAAACAAACAAACAATCAAATCTCTCATCTTTATAATATTAGTATAGAAAACGCATAGTTACCATCAATTCATATTTTTTGAGAACTGTTGACTTTGATTCTCTTGAAATATCTTTATGTCCCATTTTATTGCCCTCCTGCAATATTATCATTATCTTTAAACTATTATAAAATATTAAGAATTGATTTGAAGATTACCATTGTAATTATTATTAAATATTGAAAAAAAGAAATACACGAAGAACTCAATCCTATGCAATACAGTGAAAATTTTGTTGATCTAGAAATTTTATGTAATTTAAATTTTCATCAAATGACGTTAATTTAAAACCACACCACACAAAAATATACAAGTTGTCCACAGGCCCTACAAATCAAACCAGCAATATTTTATATATGATAATGATACACAAATTTTGTTGTAATTGACTGTTTTTTGTTTTTTTATTCTTTAGATATATATTATCCATTCCATGTCTGCAGGCGATTAGTACCATAGTCGCCACTGAACTCTGTTTCAACCCCTAGTTCACAACTGAAACAACAACTCAAAACATTGTACTTACATTTTAAATGTGCATAAGATCAATACTTACATGTTCTCGCGTCGTTTTCATAACCAACCATTTTTGTAATTCATTAACAGGTATGTTTTCCATCACATATGTTTCCAGGAAGTCTTTGTTTTGATCAAGATACCTTGTCACCGTACTTTCATCATCAATTTTGGGGGACTGCTCCGCTAGACATAATTGTTTAGTAAGTAATGAAACTACTGTACCTACACTTTATAATCGTTGAACATGTTATTTACAAACATTTTATTACGAAATAATAATTGCTTCATTGGCGTTATCATTAATGCCAAATACGAATCCGCGAAAGATTTTTTGTAATCAGAATCTAAAAGCTTTCTTTAATCTACATGAATGCATTATTACCTATTTTAATTAAACGGTAATCTATCACTAGTAGCATTCAATCTACAATTGAGCAAGGGAGATCTTAGTCAGATGAGGGAGATTGGTAGATGTAAGAGGTGTTAATAAAGTAAAGTAAAGTGATATCTGTTAGCCTGTATAATTACCGTAGAGACATAACGTCAAGTGTGAAACATAAAAGAAATATATTATTTAGGATTTTTATCATTGAATAATATAAATATATGATAATACTTTTTTATAGCATAGGGGCTTCATACGAGCAATCGGAGCTTTTTAACGACTACCGATGCCCATGAACATCAGCATAATTATGCCGACGCGTTGCCCATCTTTTCACACCAAAGTGACACCGTCGGTGTCACTTTACGGCGGTATCGAGTGAGCAAGACGTACCTCCTCCAGTCGTGCCGACCCAATTCCGTTGCATAGGAAGATGTAGTATCATGCACCATGCATGGCACTACCTCCTGGGCAGCAGGGCACTACCTCTTACAAAGATATACATAGGATGTTTACATGACCTACCCGAGCTAAATTACCCCTGCGCCAGCCGGTCCTCCAATATAATAAGTATTATTATTAACAGCTTTACTATTTTAATACTAAAAGTGCTTTTACTAGTAAATTACTAAAGGGTGCACTAGACTTAATTATGTATATGATTCTAAGTAGTGCTTATAAAATTATATCAGTAATAGCTTATAGCTTTATTTATCCTTACATATTGATATCTTTTTATTAATATGTAAGGATCTTGACACGCGGCACTCGGCTCTTTGATTCAATAGTAACTAATAATCAAAATGACGTCTTGGGACTAGAGTGAAGATGTGTTATTGTAGTAATTAATAGCTGTTAGGTTTTAATATCAAGCTAAATAAAAGTGCCTCTACTGTTAAATTGGTAAATAGTGCATAATTTTTTTTAAATGAATACCCAGTCGTTTTTGCTTCTTATCGCATTTTCCTACATAAAAATCGAATAAGTGTGTTTCTTTCCCAGAGCATTCCTTGTGGTAACGAGACCAACATTTTGTTTTAGTCAATGGTGATTTTGTTAGGCGTGGCAAACACCCTGGATTGTCTAAAATTAAAGGAAATTGTCTATTGAATTCTTACCTATAATTAACGACTACATACTTTTACGTTTTCATCTTAAAGTGTACTTAAGGAATTAAATATTTATGACATAACACGTAATAAATTATTTAGAATATAATGAAGCTAATTAAAATAAATATTTTACGTAGTAACAAAAAAATACTAGTATTATCTACTTCGACTTTTGTCATATTCGCCTTATGTCAGGGTTCTGTACAAAAAGGGTAAAAAGCGGAAGCTTATTAATAAGACTCCGCTGTCCGTCGGTCCTTCCGCCTGCCCGTCCGCCTGACCGTCCGACTGTCCGTCTGTCTATCTGTCACCAGGCTTGTATCTCATGAACCGTGAGCGAGAAGTGAAATTTTCACATATGATGTGTTTCCGTTTTCGCTATAACAACAGATACTAAAAAAGAGAATAAGATAATAATCTAAGGGGGCCTCCCTTAGATTATTAATGCATGCATGCAACTAACGTGTTTCTCCGATTTTTTATGGATAATGATATCCCTTGTGCGTCTCTCTCTCTCACTTGGCCAGTTCTTTAAATAATCAACATAACAAATTTACATCAACATTATCATCATTATCAGCCCTGCTCACTGCTGGATATAAGCCTCTTTCAACGAACACCAAGACGACCGACCTCCTGCTACTCGCATCCATCCCGGACCGGCTACTGCACGGAGATCGTCTTCGCACATGGTGAACGGTCGATCAACACTTCGTTTTCCTAAACGCTGCCTCTATTCCAGAACCTTTCTGGCTCATCTGCCATCTGTTTTTATGACATAATAAATTTTAAATAAATAAATTATTTTATATTTAATATGGAGTAGGAGCTAAGAGAGATATGTAGGTACATACCAGCTGTGCCCTGCGATTTCACCCACAAACATAAACTACATGGATAGAGTTACTACAGATAGAAGGGAGGACAGCCTGAAACGCGTCCGTCTAAGTCTAGAGAGGCAGCACATGCGTTTCACTCTTTCTCTTCTTAATTATTCATGTCTCTTTGCACAATGCTCATGCGATATTAGATATAGAAAGATAGTAACGCACTCTCGTCTTCCTTCTCTATTAAACAACACAGACAGTCGCCGTTATAGCCAAGCCTATGGTTTCCTTACTCTATCTACATAATCTTATGGTTATTCTAACACATAGACTGCAACATTGCCTACGACATCCAAATAGAACACATAGACTACAAAGTCCAAACGCGTTTAGTAGTTTTGTCGAGTAACAAATATCATTTTATATATAAATAGACCTTATGTTATTATATTATTGTGTGTAACGGTCGAATCTAAAGCTCCTTTTTATTGTTTTAATGGACGTCTGCCCTTTTATAGTATATGGCGTCAAACGAGCAGTCGGAACCATTTATCATTCGCATATGCATTGTCCTCCTTCACCTCATCCCTACCAGTGGGCTACCGGTTAATCACGAAACGCACGAAACGCGACAACAAGTGAGGGAGGGGAATCGGGTTACATCCTCGGTCGTGCCGGCACAATGTGGCTGTAATGTAACATGACACTATCACTTACTGTTAGCTTAGAAAATTATAGTACCTTCATAAATAAAATCTGAACTATAACATAATAATACTAATAATAATAGTAAGTGTTAGTGTACTATGTTATATATAACAGCAAGAGGTAGTGTCGTGAAAAATTACAGCCGAATTGGGCCAGCATGACCGATTCCCCTCCCTCACATGCTGTCGCGTTTCGTGCGTTTTGTGAGTAATCGTTAGGCAATTGGTAGGGATAGGGTGCAAATATATAATATAAACCATATGTTATATTAGTAAATAATCGATTCCCTCTGCCTACCCCGTAAGGGTCTACATTTAGGAGATCTAAAATAGAAGACCAGATCTTAAGAGATTTAATTTCGTCATGATCATCAAGGACAGACAATAAAAGCGTCATTAATTAAGTATTTAGCCCACTTACATGGATACCTAAGTTGTCCGAAGTATAATTAATATGGCGCATTAACTCCGGGTCTTATCAAGAAATAAACTAAATGTCCTAGCCGAATCAGGAACAGGACCGAAGGCATAACGTACTCTCCGTGGCACTGGGGCGTAACACCGCCAACTTCCCGACTTCGGACTGTTATTAGAAATTGAAAAATGCCAAGAACCCGGCGCTCGAACCCAGGACCTGACTGGCTTTAACACCAACAAACAATGACTACAAGGCACCATTTAGTTTTACAATATCAATGGTACAAACTCATGAACTTATTCTAGTACCAAATCATGTACTACAAGACATAACATGATTCGAGATAAAACATACGTGGCATAAAATAAATATGCCGGCTACGATCCGTGACCAGATCGAATATAATTATGAAGTGAAACGTGTACGAGAGCCACTGTTCACACAACTTTACACCTAACTTAATACACCGCGCGCCTAAAATCAAACGATTTTATAACTTATGGGATCAATTGCAAAAAACTTACCCTCTATCTCACCATGTATCGGTGGCAAGAGTCTTGGAGACCGGGAACCTAGACGGACGCCTTGTTTCAAAACGCATTCACATGGCAACTGAAAAGTACAACAATTTATGTAGGCAATATACATATATAAAAATAGGAATAGTTAAAAGTTTTTGGAGTAACATAAAAACAACGCCCGTGAGGAGTAGCTAGTTAATTAATAAAGACTTATATTAATTATCAATATTTTTGCTTCGTCTATAATCTTTTTCGCGGAATTCTAAATGAAAATATATAAAGGCACCTGAAAGGTTCTATATACTACTAATTTGGTTCTTGAAAACAATTAAACGAACATTGATTTAAAAGCAGATGAGTTTATTACTATGAAATTTGACAACATAAGACCTTTAGGTACCGTGTAACCGATGAAACGGCAATGATACGAAAATATTGTTTATTGATAAAGTAAACTTCACCAAATTCAGTGTAATTATCTTCAGATATATTCGATATAAACTCGTGCGGCCAAAGAATACAAACCCCGGGCGCTTCAGGTGCACGTGCGATTGGCGGCCAGCACTAAATTCAGTAAAGTCTACTGAGTACATAAGCAATGTTTTCGTTTTATTAATTAAAATAATTAAAATTGGCATACACAAAGTCCAACTTAAACTGAAGACTATATTTTATTTCGATTATAACAGCTAGAATAAGGCGTAGCCAAGTCAGCTAGTGTTAGTAAAGATAACACTTTATTTATAAACTCGAAATAATATAACCGGTAATAATTCTAAAGCCAAATGAAAGACCTCAATAACAATTAAATGTCTCAAATTTCTAAAGGCTTTTCAGTTGATTGCTTACAATAACTTAATATAATGGTCGTTATTTCTTAGTAAATATTGATAGTGGGTTAAAAGCATTGAGCAATTAAGTTGTTCGAGGTTATTCTTGTATTATTGCAGTAAAATTATTATTTTTCGACTTGTACATAAGTATACGTCGAAAAAAATACGGCATACGCTATGGAAGCGAAGATAAGCACAATACTAGGAAAGTGGCTAGGTTTGGGTTAAAGAAAAAGATGAAGTCGGGATACCGATATGATAATGTTTATAATATTTATAATATAAAGTTTAACTATTATTATCATGTCTAGAGAGACAACGGGGTATCTCATCTCCCGATTATGAGAAATAAAACCAAAAAAGATCAGCTCTTCATTATGAGATCATAGCCGATTGTTTATGAGCGTCTATCGTCTCGTAACCACTTAGGAATCGGTTTAGGTTCCTGATATATCAAGATAAAGATAATAATTATACTTTTGATGCAAAGAAAATTATTTCATAATTATTGTAATGAGAGTAACGTAACACACACAAGCAGAAATCAACTACCATTTAAAGTCATTGGGTTTTAGATAACCCGCTTGCCTTGTCAACTCTTCTGTAAAATATTGTGAGCCAGTGACAAGGTTGCAAGTATCCAACTATTTTCGATGTTAAGCGTGACAGCTCTTACCATAAAATTATAGTGAAGTGACTTTAGGAAATTTAATCGATTCTTTTAAAATATCGTTTAAATTGGAAAACTAATTAAGTCAATATTATCGATTTTAGTTTTTGGAGATCTGGAAGTAAATTAATAACTTATGTTTATTGATTAGAATTATTCTGACAGTGGTCCCATTCCATGCATCCACTGATCTGAAGTACATTATATACTATTATTATATACCATATATCTGATATTTTAATGTAAATTTATTTCATTCATTTATTTTTGTAATTGTTTCTTCTGTATGCCACCATATTTTTATTCTATTAAGAAATATTATACGTCACGGAGAAAATTAAAACTGTCATGCACATCATCTTATACCGTATAAGAATGCGCTGGCGCAACATTTATTAATTTTGCCTAAAACGAACTCCTAAATGAGCGTCGCAGTCAATGCAATTAATTTATTAAATCCGACTCAGTGCTGCTCATCGATCTGAAACAGTCGACATAAAATAAATGTAAAATATTTGGCATCAATTTGGAATGCAACGTTATCTAGTTGAGAATGAACTGAGTGTTTACATAATCCGCGTCACGTCATAACTTGCACCAAAAGACCTTAATACTGCCAACTAAAGTTAAGGCCGTCTAGCATGTTTAGATCTATCCGCTTAAGAATCCGCATACATTATTAGCCCACGATCAATAACTTTAGTCATCAATACTTAAAATGTGTTATTTCATTAGATAGTGTCACTGGTTTCTAAATAACTAGATTATTTCAAGTGCAGTGTGTTATTTTACGTTACTATCATTTAAAGGATTTTCAAAATTTCTAATTTACTGTATATCGTCCTGCTTGTACGGGTTAATCTCTGGAATGACTAGACCAATTTTGATGTAACTTTCACTAAAAGGTAGAGTTTATAGGATATAGGCTACATATGCTTGGCGAATCGTTTGTTCGCTAGGATACCTGGGCATTATTTATAAATGCGGAACAGCAAACTTTTACTCCTTTTCTCATTGTTACAACTTCACCGAACAAAACGTTAATTAATTTGGAAAATAATCTTATTTTACGAAATAATTTGTAAAACAACAAAAGTACCCGTCATAACATCGTTCAAATTATGTTGTTCTACTAAAGTTAGTGATGGGTCGATCGGTAAATACAGATAGCCGGTTAGCCAACAAGGATGAGTTGGTCTCAACAAGGTTCCGTACCGGAAAATAGAATGAGAAATCCTCGAATAAGTAACAAGATTATCTTCTTATATCAGACGGATTAACTTAAAATCTAGGATTACGTGTACATGAACTAACTCAACTCCTCTCCTAGAAAGGGCCACTACAAACTCACTAGCCGCACGAAACGTGACAGCACAACTTGCACTTGGCAGCATCATGGGAACGGTAGATACATCCCACGTCGTGCACGCTCAATTATGGGTGCACGGCAGCAAAGAACTACCTATATGTTGACAGATAAGGAAGTCTTACCAGATGGCGATATGCATCTCTTTCTTTGTTACTTTTTTTCTGAAACTCATCTGCTTGGCCGTCTTCACAGTTGCCAGACATACTGAAATTAAATAATAATATAGATTGGCTATTTTAACTTCGACGAGCTCAAGGAAGAAAACTATACAATAGCTGGTGTATTATTTATAGGAATGTTGTTAACAAGGAAACGAGTACGGATCATGAGAATTTAACAAGTAAAATTTATAATATAATATAAAATAATTAACATTATTATATTTTGAAGCATCCGTGCGAAAATTACTGTATTCTCTATTGTGTATACATAAAAGTAGTTTTGTAAAGCAAGAAGATTCACAGGAATAAATGGGATTACCTATTATCCGAAGAGTATACAAAGACGACTACGTATACGAATTGTCGAGAGATGAAAGGTTAACGATTATTTTAATGCAAGATAATGGAGAAGTAAGCCAGAGTACATAAAAAAATTCCATTCCGCCGTCCCTCCTTTTACTTGAAACATATGTTTTATATCATGTCGATACGCTCTTGTTGGCAATTGTTGTGTACAAATAAAATTATCGTGCAATCAAAAGATAACTTATTAAAATGGCTGCTTGTATCATTTAGCGGATGTGAAGAATGCAAACTTATGTATTAATTGAAGTAGCTACTACATACAGTCTACAAGTCATGTACCTACCCAATACAATTTGCAGAAATATTATACTTATAACAAATCGTTTCAACTATATCTTCTACAATATGGGAAATGGTTTTAGGTCACACTTACATAATTTACTTGCCATATTTTTAAATATTTCAATTTGTTGTTAATTCTCAAACTTTTTGGCATAGACGCACTATATAATGCATTGATAACATTTGGTTTCAAATATTCATAGATGCAATTTCATCATAATTCCAGCAAACATTTAAAAACACAAACGACATGTCAGGAATCTTAACACCAGTGAAAGAAAAATCTATATATTTTATTTTATAAATTAGAATATTTGTGAAACTTACCTCTATATTAACAAGTGAACTAAACAAGCGAAACTCGATAATATGATACACAAATTTTGTTAACTTCTTTGCGACATGTCCACTCTGTGCGGAGGCACAAAAACAATAAGTACACGTTCGGTATTATCCTTCAATCAATCCAAAACTTATCATGGTCACACGAGTTAATCTATAATCTATTTAATTTACCACAGACCTACTACCGAAGTACGTATTAATTTTTGTACGTTATGGTACCTAACTCTTATCTCTTTCAATGAACATCCGCTTGACCTGCCTGTTATAATGTCATTTAAAATTAGAACGTAAAGTCGATACATATATTAATAATCAAATAGACTGACGCGTTTCGCGACCTAGGTTTGTGCATACCCGGTGGCCCCTTGGAGGGGAGGAGAAAAAGAGGATAATGTATCTGCGTAAAGTTATACGGGTGCCTATGGGAGTCGGAAAAGAATCTGATTCCTCGTTTGCCCCCTGTACAAAGAACATCATCCCTTTTGTTTTATAACAAACAACTGAATAAAATCAGGTCAAACATCCTAACCGTGTACTAATGCCATACAACACAAGGACAAGATTTTATAGACTCTGTTCACCAATGCTCAAAACAATGGTATATAGATAACAATGACGTTGGCAATTCGAAAGCCCATATGGATACCTTTTGGGCAGCCTTAATTAAACTACGCCTTAATAAAACCTCTACAGCAGCCTTAATTAAACTACGAGCATAATATTTTTGTAATACCAAAGAATCGCACCGAAACGTTCATTTAGTAGACAGGTGTGGGATGCAGTAATGTGTGTCTCTGGGCCTGTATAGTTATTGAGATTGGTTCCTATTTTTATAAGTAATGTACGAGGACAATTAGTATAATAAAATTATGAAAAGTTTGAATCACAGGGACTTAGACAAGTGATAGAGTCTTTGTAATTGAAACTTTTATTTTGTGCTATATTAACCTATCTTAATACTATAGCATATCACTATCACTTTTGGTAAATTCATATTAAGAATATCTAAACAAAAAAAAAATATATGCATTTGCGTATCTACACTAAATGTCGATGCTCAAATCCGCATGCATTATATTAACACACACTCGGACACAGCTCGGACATTACGTAATATTTTGACGATTACTGTCGCCCATGCATATGCATTACCCTCCTTACGGCCTCTCCTCCAATGACCCCTGGCAGATCTCCGCGTAAGTCATAGTGTGGAAAACAACATCCCTATTTGTCAGCACGCGGCGCAACATGCCGGGGCGGTTGAAGTTGAGTGGTCTCTACGGGTCTAGTCTGTCGGCGAGTTTGTGGCCCGATTGTCTTGAGGCATGTTCAGTGCCGCGGACAATGGACCGCACGTCCACCTGAGGGACCTGGCCCCGCTAAAAGAGAGACCACCCGACGGGCGGCCGTACCCGCGTGAACTCGTATCCCGTGTTCCACCAAGCGGAGAAGGGTCCTCGGCCCCGACAATCAGGACGAGGATCATTCACTCACATTTATAACCCACACCACAATTGGACATCATCACACCACACCTATACGCCAGAACGCCGCGGTCGCAATCCCAATTTCAGGCCCATACGGCCTTAGCACTTAGGCACCCACTACCATCAATGGGTTGCCACATCACTGAGGGGATAATTACCCCTCGCGAACAGACCCGGGTCATGAGGTTCGCCTCGAAACCCGCAATCCTCGCAGGCCCCACCCGGCCAGTGTAGAAGACCCACGGACGGACGGAGTTATAGTGTAGTATCAAGCTACTTATAGCTCGATGAGGCCGCACTGGGCACTTCCATCAGCCGACAATAAAACAATGCTTTACTTGACCTTAACACATAACCCTCATTGGACAGCCGGGCGAAAAAGATATATGCTGAAGAGTGATGGTAAAGATGAACGTTCTATGTTCTTCATATGTACTTCCACGATAAAAAAGATGAGAAAAAAAGGTAACTCTATGAATGCGCCCTAATGATATATCCTCGCAAGGACTGATTTTCTTAAAGGCACGCAAAGTTGTTTATTCATTTTTGAATACAGCATCAAAATTTCAAGTATGGCAACATATTACTTTATTGTATTCAGATTACCACACAAGCACTCTAACCGCAAACGAGTTGCAAAAACAATTTTAATTTATTTAATTTAATAATTAAAATCAACGTCATATTAGTGGTCGTCCAGTAATTTTTAATTCATTCAGGTTCTTTTGTTTAAAGAGGGGATGCTTAACGAAACTAAAAATAATCTAAATTGTTATTCATATAATAAGGTATTGTCGTTTTAGGTTAAGGAAGATCTATCCAGTCTCGTCTGTCTTATGTATTCGCCTATTTATTTATTTTTAAGGGCTATTATTTATAAACTAGGGAAGAAGATACGATAAATGTGGTTCAGTCATCATCTCAAAGTAGAGGACGTGTAATAAGGGCTATCACATGTATCTCCTAGGGATGTTGTTGTTTGGGTAGCCTCCCCGTGGTGTAACCTTTTTTTTTTTTTTTTTGATGACGAAGGGGAATGCATTTACGC
>JAFELO010003290.1:30494-51162 GCA_017140195.1 Eumaeus atala
CGATAACCAAAAACAAAAACACCACACACAATTCCCGCAGTAGTTTCACCAAATTAAAATTCGATGTAAACAAACTGCGAAAATCCCGCTAAACACGTCCGACACAGACATACACACAACCACACAACGCGAAACAACACAAAAACAAGAACGAAAACGAAAAAGACACCACAAGCAAGTCGCCTCTACACCCCTGCCCCGGGATCGCACGATCAGACCAGGACAAGTCTATATAGACGACTTACTGATTTTCTTAGTACAAGAGCCGAATCACGAAAATGCAAATACCTCCGCAACCCGACGCCGCACGAAGAAAATTTTTACACCAAATGATGCGCCTAAATGATACCTTTTGGTAGCCGCCATTGACACTATAGTTCCGATTTATCTCACGCCTAGTACCGGAAAAACAGAGTCCCGTAGTGTAACCTGGGCAATGGAGGCTGGTTGACCTTTGTCTTTGTCTTTATAAAGTAGGGAGGTTCAATTATTCAACGGCCATTGCCAAGACCCTCAATCCGTGCTTAAGCGTCCGGCTAAGAATGATTTGCTAGAGGGTATCCAGTTCTGATGGCGTAATTGTCGAGGAATTGGAAAATCTTAGTGGAGCCACAAACTCACAGGGAACACATACAGCAAGGAAATTGGTCCTCGAGAGGGGAAATCCCACACCTCCGTCGTGACAGTGGACTGTTACATGTACTACGGAGGAGCTAACTTTGCTCGCTCCTGTCTTAACGATGAAATACGCATGACCATGGCTACCGATGAAGTAAATGACGATCCAAAATCAGAGGCGGAAACGCCCAGAGAGCCAGAAGCGCTGGTTATAAAAACGGCGCGAAGAGAAATCTATCCGACTCTGAGCTAGTAATGAGCAAAAGAGAGCGGAGATGTGCTTTCTCAAGCACTGTCGCATCGTCAAATTCCAGCTTCCCTCGATGGGCATGCAAATTATTAACATAAAGATTTGTTCCGTACATACTACTTGGGTTTCTTATCTTTTATCCAATTACTGTTTATTTTCTTCTTGTCAATCAAAACACAACACAAAAGCTTATTTGGTGCATATTTTATAGTATAATTAAAACGGGGGCGTGGCGTGGTTGTTGTTTTTCTTTGCGGGATATCGATATTATAAAAGAAAATGTTTGCTAACGGATCCTCACTATGGAAGTGTTCCAAATATCAAAAGCTGCATCGTTCTTCTTCCATAATAGTTAAGGTATTTATGACATTATGTACCTCGATTTTGTTAGTAAAATATTTGGCTTTGCCCTTTGGGTAATCGGTACACATATGGTTTTGTTGGACTTAGATTACCCAGTATTCATATTATCTATTGTTTCAGAATGAATTCGTAATAAAAAGAAAACTTAATATTGATAGTGGTATGGCTGAAGTTGCATAGAATGAAATAGACCTAAAATTTTGTGAATGTGGGCAAGAAGTTGCTACTTCGTATGATTCCATACCGGCCATGTACAAGAAGACAAAACGATACAAATCTGTAACTAGAGGCCTTGATAAAGTATCTTAGCTTCCTAAATTTAAATCTATTAAAACGTCACTAAATCTCTTCTTACCTTCTCGAATATGTAATATAGCCTATGGCATGACGAATCTTACTTTTTTGAATATGGACGAAGTCCTTATTACCCAAAGTAGTAATTCCGGCAAAAAAGGGGGATTTTATTGACTTTTTGCCAAGAGATCATTTTGGGGAAAGTGTCAGAATAATAATGAGTGACGGAACTTTTAAAAGCTGTTCACAAACATTTGCACAACTATACACCATACACGGTGATATTGGAAGTATGAGCAAAGGCTTGTACATGATACTCTTCCAAATTAATAGATATAATAATAAAACCTTTTTTATTTTCCCTTACAATACACTTTTTAGTTAGTATGATTAACCTATAATTAGTTTTTTCTTCTTTAATACTATCCTAGGTATAAGGGCAACCCTTTCCGGTGAAAGCCTCCTACAAATCTTGCCATGTACGTCTATTTCTGGTCGTTCTTGCCCATTTTGACTTCAGTATTTGTTTCACTGCGTCCTTGGCCTGTGTTATTTTTCTGATACATGAGCTCTTAACCCGATCTTCTAATTTTATGTTCAAGTAGCTCCTTTCTACGGCTTTCTGACATTTAAAAAAATATATATATCACAGTTTGTTTAATCGGCCAGGTTTGGCATGCATATGTATACTCTTCCAAATGATTAAATCTCAAATAGCACAATGTGAGCCAAGTAAATACAGAACAGGTTTCGTAGGGGCAGTTACGTCACCTTTCTAGAAAAAGATATAAGGGGCTGCTTTTTCACTTTTCAAAGAATGTTTGGAGTACGACAGAAAAAAATACAACTTAAAAATAAAAGAAAAGCGGGGAGGTTTGTGTAGGACATTTTCTATATCAATTTGGATCAGATTATTTGAAATGTGTTGTTACTTGCGATGAAATGTGGATCCTGTACGCAACGAATCGAAATGCTGTCGCAATCGTAGGGGACTAGTGAGAGTTTAGAGGTCCAGTAATGGTGTCATACTCCACAGCTTTCCAAGATCTGGTCAGTGAAGTGTAGTACACTTTTGATAGTATTCAAAAATTTCAAATTATGATGGAAAAGCTAGTCGTTAAACAGCGGCTAGTGCTGTTTCATGGCAACGCCAGACTTCATACTCCAAGACAGGCATTACTAAATTAATTGCTAATTTAGAAGGATCTACGGTTGTAATGTCTCCGACATCCACCATATTCCCCGGACCTTGCTCCAATATTTTTTCACCATTTGGACAATTTCTTTTTCTTTTGACTTTGGTTAGTATTGATTCAAAGTAATAAGCGTCACTCCAAAATAATCTTTGTACGAACAATCCTGAAACATATATTTTATTCCTTTCTGTTATCCAATATGATCTAACAGAACTCAATATTTTTTCCGAGTTGTTAGATCGATCAAACCAATAGTATAACAAGACGGAATATGCGAAAAAGCCGGAATATTAGAAATTAATATGAATTCATGGATATATAATAAGAAATAGGTCAGCTATATAATTTATTTCCTTCCTTGCCTAAACGGTCTGTGCCAGTGCTACGCTCCGCACAATTTTAGACAGCTACCGTTATTTACAACATTAAATGTCTTTTATTAAATCAGATAAACGATAAAAACCGTCTGCAACAATTTATCAAAACTGACAGCCGCAGGTCAATGGTTGCGAAAAAAAATACATTTGTAAGTCAAAGTGGTGACCCCACAAATTTAAATATGATGCATTTTAGTTTAAAATGTACTGATCTGATTTTGATTAAATCTTCACCGGTCCTTAATTTGAAGCAATGTCAGAAAAAAAAGAAAGACGCTTGTCGCCCGACGAGCACTTTTTGCAATCTGATGAAGCTGTATTGGACTTCTCATCGCTTACACCGCAAAAGTTCAGGACCGAAAAAAAAGAATAATTATCAAAAACCGGTGAATGGTTTCAGAGATATGTGTGAGCAAACATATACACACCTATAAAGTTTTGTATATTTGTTTGGAAGCCCTAACAGATTTCCATGTGCAAATATTAGGTCGTTACATACGAAATTGGCGTTTTTCGTACTGGCCACTTCAATCACGAATTTCACCTCTTTGGTAAGGAATTCCAAATTCTAATTTGTACAGCTATTTACTCGTGTATTGGTATTTATTTCTGTTTGCGTCAGTCATTTTGCAAAAAACGGAAAACTTAAAATATCACATTATTTACGAGTACACAGACACCATACAAATTACAACAAGGATGCCGCAGAGCTCTGACTAGAAGTATGTCTTTTTTCGGTCAGTAACAACGAAATCTGTATGTTGTGGTCGTATTGTACAAATCGCCGTATTACATTACGGCTGGCCATTTTCAAAAACAGGACCGTTTTGTTCTGTGGACGGACAGATTGTCATTTTTTTTTTTATAGAATTGGGGCCAAACGGGAAATCGGAGCCTTTTGGCGACTACCGATGCCCATGAACCTCCACATAATTATTATGGCGATCCGATGCCTTACTTTCGTCTCCCCCTATGAGCCACCGGCTACTCACAAACCGCACGAAACGCTGCTTTGAAGATGTCACTTTACGGCGGTATATGTGAGCGAGCAATTCCACTGCAATGCAGCATAGCCTACCTCATGCTTTCTCGCTGTCATTGCGTGACGTTCTTCATTATGGCGGCCGACGTTTAGCCTCATTGAGAATCTTGATTTTAAGTAGTAATAGTGGTCAATATAAATATGAAATTAGGCCTAGTGTTTTGAGTGAAAATAAATAAAATAACCTAACCACGGAGCTCAGCTCCCGCCAAAACCTTTGGACCTATCTGGGCATACTTCCATTCATTGTTGTTGTTATGACAAGCAACACTGCGACGGTTAAAATTAGAAACAAGAAGGTGGCAAAGAGGCGGATAATTCAATATAGCCATATATATCTATATATATATATATATCTATATATATATATCTATATATATATATATCTATATATATATATATCTATATATATCTTTATTGAATAACGTATATAAGCTCAAAATATTGTTTTACTTGTGGTTTTGTGATCGTTACGGTTTGTGGTATCAACGTTGTTTTTTTGTAAAATAAAGTCATTTATTTTACAACATTTACTTTATTTACAAAGTAAAAGTTTATTTACAAAATGCAGAATATGAATCTTAAATATATATAGTAGATTTCGGAAATAAATATTCCAATAATGTACCTGTGTCATCTCTGGAAGGAAGAAGAACTAAATTTTTATTAATTAAGAAGATAATATCTGACTTTTGTTGATAGACAAAGGATTTTTTGGTAAACAATGATCTAGAAGTACTTTTAATTTCAATGCTTATGCTTAGTAAAAATTGATTTCCTAAGACTCTGATTATGATGTTGTCCTTTGACCTTTTTGAGACATTTTTATGATAATTGATTTGGTTTATGGTTTATGTCTTTCACTTTAACTTTTAACGTTTATGAATACTTTTTGGCCATCAATATGTGGCATATGAATGTCACGTAGTTGAAATGCTAGTGAAATGTTTGAAAATATATTTTTTTAACTTTATATTTCTATTGTCACCGCTGCTTGAAATAAAATGTGATTACTAATATTGTATTACTGTATAATGGTAGGTTACAAACCGGATGAACAACTGACAGTGAACCAAAAACTTCTTGCCGGTATAGGGTCTGGTGTCGTATCACGTTTCCTTTGCCAGCCGTTCGATGTTCTGAAAGTCAGAACTCAGTTACAGAGAAAAGCTAAAGGTGCAAATCCCAGTTCATTGTTTGAAATCATAAAGATCATATACACTGAAGAAGGTATCACAGCCTTTTGGCATGGTCATAACCTTGGTCAGGTATTTTTAATCGTTACTATTAAGAGACGTATTGGAAAACTAATCTAAATATAATTAGATTTTCTTTTTAACACTTAAACAATGTTTGAATGCTAAGATCATTCAAATCTAATTTAAATGTCGCTTAAGTAAGAGGGTTAGCATGGGACTAAACCTTATTCCGTTGTTATTAGGTCAATGAAGAGCAATTAAATCATCAATTTGCGCTCTTTATTCAACTATTTGTAATAACGAGAATAAGACATTATTTCTTAAGCAATAAAAAGTGTTTCACTTAAATCAGGTAACCTTAAATCTAATTTTAAGATAATGACAATCTCGGGGGAAAAATGTAGTCCTTTTAAGATTAACACGAGCATAAATCAGTTAGTTATCTATCTAATCCAGTTCAATGTTTATTACGGACTCCTTGCTAAAATGTGTTCGTTTGTTGGGGCGGTTTTTATGATGCCGAGAAAAATCTATAAAGAAACCCGATGTGAGTTTCTCGTTTAGGATTTGTACTATTTGCTATTTGCGGCCACTCAAGTTCTACTCAGTGAGCGTAATTGGAAGCGTCCTCTGAATATTTAATTACATGTACCTTTGTAACGGCCAGATTTTATTCAAATTTTGCATTGTCTTCCATATAAATGGCACGGTCCTTTGTAATGGCCAGTTTGAAAAATCGAAGCCTCTTTTATTAAATGGAAGACCACAAAACATGTGTTAATCTACTTCTACATTATATTGCTGGTATGATTTACCTATTGCATAACAACTAGCGGGCCTTCTTTACACTGCCTAGTATCTCTCCAACAGTGTTTAACTGTTAACAACAATTAACTGTTAACTGGCTTACAACTAGTGAAACCATGTTGATTCATTTAGATCGACATTTAAAGGAAAAAATCCAATCTACAAACCGGACTCTCGCAAGAAGTGTTCCGCACTAGTCTCTATAAATAAAAAAACACTTTTCTGGTATTAGAGTCCCCTTAAATTATAATTTTATTCCGTTTTTTTAGTATTAGTTGTTATGCGGCCACAGGAATACATCGTGTGTGCGAATTTCAACTCTCTGCCACGGTTCATGATATACAGCCTGGTGACCGACGGGCAGCGGAGTCTTAGTAATAAGGCTCCCTCATTTTTACCCCTTTGAGTACGGAAGACGAATGCAGCTTATTCGGATTATTACGAGTGCTCGTCGAGTGATGCGACAAGACTTGAGATCGATAGAATTGGGCACGCACCCAATTTCCCGCACGCGGGAGAGACTCATCCCAACATGAGAATGTATATGATTTAATTACTGTTGTACCCTCTCCGGGGAAGCTCGTGAGTAGTAGCTAAAACATGAATGAATTGCGCACGGTCTATCATGACCGGGGTCAACGTTTGGGGCTTTTCGTTGATCCTTTTCACGGGCCCTCCCTCTCACAAGATGTCTGCCGTATGACAGACATACATACATAGCCACCATCTCGAAGACACGGACCTAATATCCTAACGATTGTTTTTACAGTTTCACTCCATAGTATCCAATACCGCTCAGTTTTACGTTTACGAGCAGTCCACGAAATATGCGTACAGTATCTCCGGTGAAAAATATAAGTAAGTTACATTCAGCATGTCTAAATTTAATTCATAACCGAATCGAAGTTAAATTTGTATATTATAACCTATAATGGATCTAAATTAAGCGGAAGCTTGATGGTTTGTGCGGGAATGTACCCGAAATGCAAGCTACTTGTTTTAGTTGTAATTTCAATTTAGTGCACATCTGGAAAACATGTCTTCTACTTTTCTTGTACAATTTAAATAACGTCACTTTTTATAGTATAGGGGATAAACTAGAAATCGGAGCCCTTCTACCACTACCATCGCCCATCAACATCAGCATAATTAAGGGGGTAATATGTAGCGAGAGGTACCTGCCCGGTCGTGCCGGCTGAATTCCGCTGCAATGCAGCATGGCACTACCTCTTACTACTTGCTCTGTGGTAAAGGAAAATGTCACACCTGCATTTCATACGAATTCATAGTTATGGATTCGTATGAATAACTAATTAGTAATAATTAAAACAGGACTCGCTATCCAGAAATTGCATTAATTCCCCGTTGAATGAACTACGAACGTGGAACTAGGGTGGGTGGGATGTAATTCCCAACAATAGTACAGTTGATAAGGTCTTTTTCATTATTGTATTATTATAATAATATAATTATATAATAATAACAACAAATTACAAATAGAATTAATAGACGAAAAACTAAAAAGCAAGGAAAAGTAAGTTATAAAATGTTCATAGGGACATTTTATAAAATTTATGTAAATGCTCTTGATTCTCAGTTTTATATAACAGACCGTGTCCCACTTATGTTTGAGTTAATAATCGTAAATTTGTATTATTTATTTTTATGAAGGCGTAGGGTTCTGTGTACGTAAATATGAATTTATATATAAGGCATATTAAAGGCTTGAGTATGAAAAATATTAAATGAGTATAATTGTGAAAAAAAAAATGATTTTATTTACGTGATAACGTCTTGCAGTTGCATGCACGAAAATTATGACGTTATAGACACTAGTCATAGTAATGACGCCTAATGAGCGGAGCTTTCGAGTGAGAGAGCGTAACAAAATATCTCTTTCACTCCATTGGATTCCAACCCACCTCAATGGGATATGTGACTACATCAGTGGCCACCCAATGCTGATTGTAGGTGTCTTCTAAATCTTTCCATTACAGATAAATTTGAGAACAGTCTATTACTTATTAAAATTATGTCGTCCGTAAACAGGCTCACAGACAACCTGTGTTTTACCTAATTTAAAATTTTCTTACAGATTATTAACAGAATTCACATGTGGAATCTGTTCTGGTGTAGTTGTGTCTACCGTCACAACGCCTCTGGACGTAATTCGCATCCGACAGATACTAATCAAACAACAGTACAGGGGATTTTATCACGGAGCCAAGGCTGTTTACAAATATGGTGGATTCTTAGCGTTCTACGAGGGCTGGTTGGCCGGAGTGGCAATGGTAATCATCAGAACCGTATCTATTGTATACTATTGTAAATTGAATAGTGTTTGTATTTTTCTTTGATCCCAAACGGTTCTTGACCTCGACATGTGTCATGTGACCATGTAACTGATCACATGAGAACCGGCCTGCGTTACTGCGTTAAAGACGGGCCTGGCCCACCACATTCCTCTTGTGTCTCCAAGACAGACAAAGACCACTTTTAACGCTTCGATATGAATGCAGGGACACCGAATGCTAATACAATCAGTAAACACGCAATAGATCATAATCAGAAAAAAATGTATGGAGTCTATTCAATTCACCTGTTTTTTTTTTTTTTCAATCAAAGTGGATGCATTTTCACTGCAATGATTATACAATATACAGTCGAAACATACATGGCAGCCAGGTGAAGCTTATCTGCTATGCACCACGGAATTGTTTATAAATGCCTGACATATTTAACTATCACCTGGGACCTATTCATCATCATCATCATTATCAGCCCGCATCGGTCCACAGCTGAACACAGGCCTCTCTCAATGAACGCCAAGGCGACCGATCCCCTGCTACTCTCATCCATCCCGGACCGGCTACTGCACGGAGATCGTCTTCCCACGTATACCTATTAGGCTACATTATTTGCTTAAAAAAAGACAGCGCTAAACGAAACAGGCTGGAAACCATTTCTTTTAACTACAACAACAACATATCTTCACGCCGAATCTCTTACGAGATAGGCAGGGTGAACAGAGTGCCACAAGTCATTGGACTAAAAGATATTATTCGAAGGTTTTTCAATAATTATTTTTTTATTTCTGTGGTCTCCCCTACTCTTATGGGATGGAGGTGTATGTAAAGGTTTTATTGGAGGTGGTGTAGTTATCTTCTAGAACTTTCAACACCGGTGAGACTAAATACATGGAGGTACCTACTTAAACGATTTAAAATAAGGTATTAAATGTTTAAACACTCAACAGAGCGTATAAAATAATTGTATTCTTAAAGGGACTGTGTGGCCTGATTGCCAGGCCAACTAGTGTCTGTAACGTATACTTTTATATTATCTAATACACACAAGAAACCTATCTAGAAATGAGGCTCATTGGAGGGGAAGAGGAAAGAAGGGCGCATCAGCTTAGTAATTATGCGGATGTTCGTGGGCGTCGGAAGCCGTAAAAGAACACGAGTTCTCGTCTACTCCCTATACTATTAATACCCCAGCTGGCGGTGAAGCGTATTTCATAAAGAGGAGACAAGTAGTAAGTAACACGGTGCCGAGCTGCACTGCATCAGAATTAGACCTGCGCAACCGGCGAGATGTCTCTAGCTTACATGATGCCGACGTAGTAGATCCACACTGTAGTGCCACGTGTCATACACATTTCGAATTTACGGCTTATAGTAAGGTGAAGAGGGAAAGAGAGCAACGGTTCATAACATGTGTATGTCTATGGGTGTCAGTAGTTATCAAAATGCTCCGACCGCCCGGCTGCTCATCATATTAAAAATAGAAACCAAATGTCCCTTACTAGGAGTGACTAGTCGTCAAGGTAACCTGATGAATTATAATACGGCTGAGTGAAATTCCGCTAGAAAGTGTTTGTCGTTATTCGTTATTCAATAAACCTAGCCTTATTAAAATAAAGTGAAGTATTAAAATAAAAGAAGTGAATAATGACCATTATTCACTTCTTTGAGGTATTAGTACGAAATTTTAACACTCGCGGCGTTGTTTGACATGACAACAACAATGGAGTCGAAAAAGTTTTACTCGGGTATGTTCCAAGATTTCGGTTTGGTTCGAGATACGCTCCCGCCTAATCCTTCGTGCTTAGGTTGTTTTTTTATTACACTCATAGCACTTGGCCTAATTTCAAACTGGTATCGATCGCTATCACTGTCTATAATCAAGATATTCAATGAACGTCAGCCGTCATATTGAAGAACGTCACGCAATGATAATTCGGCTAATCCGTAGACCGCCACGAAAACAAAACTGTACTGTTTTTAAAAGTGGCTAGCTGTAATGTAATAAGGCGATTTATACAATACTACTACAACATAGTCATTGACTTTGTGTTAGACATTTAATTTATTATATGATTCAGTGTTATGTTTTAAAATAAATTGTCAGTTATTATAACTATTTAAACGGTAAACACCGTTTAAATAGTATTTTATATTTTGTGTCCACGTCTTGATTACTTCGGTAGCCATAAAGAACTCAATTTTTAAAGTGATTAATTTTAGCAATGGCTGCCAATCCCACAGTATAATGTCTAAGTTAAAACTGCTGTACATTTTATTGTATGGCGTCATAAAAACACTGGTCTACCAGTAGGTAGACCAGTGTATTAACATTCCCTGTTGATTCCTGATAAGTGTAAATGGCACAAACAGATGTAACACAAATAACAGTACAATCTAAAGAAAAATGCCGCATCAGTAGTGCGGTTGAGTATTCAATGATGGTCATTTTTTTATAAAACGGCGACTATCCCCTATCCACATTATGACAAGATTAGTTTTGTTGTAGATACCTACATTACAGGTTTAACGTTCCGTTAACAAGACGTGCTAGCTTATGGTGGTAGAAAATTGTCAGCACAACCGTTGTGTATAGAAGCTCTCCAAGTATTACACGCATTACACGCACCTTCACTAACCCTGGGGGGGTGTTCAGAGGGGTGTGGGGCTCGCGGCACATCATAATGCCGAATACCCATAAAAAGCACCGCGAGTTCTATCAGTGGCGCCAGTGACTGACGCCACAATCACAGATGGGGTGGTACCGCTCCACACGACAACCCCACCAACTTTGGGACAGTGCAATGGTGTGAGGTTCCCATCCTCGCCCTTTGCCCCTTATGCAAAAGCACCGCGCCTCCTCTTACACTTTTGTCCCCTCTTCTTATAAGAGGGGCACAAGGAGCAGCTTCTCCTCCTGATCTTTAGTCCCCTCTTCTTATAAGAGGGGTACAAAGAGCATCTGGCTCCTCGGTTCAATTGGCTTCGCCCAAGGTGTCTCCCCTGGCTACTGAACTCGCAACGCCACGACAAGGCTTGATCCGTGGTGGAGGTATATAACCAGCATAACCCTTTGCAACGCAGTATCCAATACTATTAATTATTATGTCGCTACATAATAAAATAATTGCTTATACCGTCATTTATATTTGATAAGCATTGTTTCCCGTTTTGACACTAATTGTATGACGTACGTGTGTGCAATAGATAAGTACTGATAAAGAACAATAGTGTCCGAAATGGACGCACCGCAGACTGAAGTCTCCATATAAATACATGCACATGTCAGCCATTGTTCTCACCGTGGCGTGTGCGATTACGATAACATCATTTCCTTATTGTTACTTTTGTAATGTTGCTTTTTATTAATAAATATAATAACTACATTCCAGCCGATGAGGGCCGAAGTATATGGGCCAAACGAGCAGGATATCAATTTTCATACACACACACAATCTAATGGGCCAACGTAAACTCATAAAACCGCAAGAGGCACGACAGCATAGCTGTCAATTTGCGGTGATATCCTGTGAGCGAGAGCCACCTCCCCGGTGGTGCCGGGTCAATTGCAAATTCCGTTGCAATGCAATATGGCGCTACCTCATACAAATGTGTAGATTATACATCCAAAACTTAATTAAGACAAGGTCCTAACAGTCGTCGAGCTCCGCGCTCCGACTATTCGTCGAGCTTCGCGCTTCAAACGGCCATCAAGATGCGCACTCCAAGCAGTCGTCGAGCTCGCGCTCCGACCAATTGTCGAGCTGCGCTTCAACCAGTCGTCGAGCTTCGAATTATCGTCGAGCTTCGCGCTCCGAACAGTCGAAGCTTAGCGCTCCAAACAATTGTCGAGCTCCGCGCTTCGAACTATCGTCGAACTCCGAGCTCCGAAATTTCGTCGAGCTTCGCGTTCCGAACTTTCGTCGAGTCTCGAGTTCCGAACAGTCGTCGTGCATCGCGCTCCAAACAGTCGTCGAGCTTCGCGCTCCGACAACACACAGCCGTGATGGCGAACCCGCGAATATTGCGGCCCCGTTACCGAGGGGATAGTCGTCCCCTTGCGACCCGACCCGGGTTATGAGGTCCGCCTCGACGCCCGTAAACCCTACAGATTTTGTGGAGATGACCAGCAGTGAAAACTTAATTATCACACATTATTTATATTTTTAATTCTATTTATTATAACATTCATTCCGTCATTGCAACAGTCATCTCTTACATAATATGCTGCCCTCGCTCAAACGATACCACCGTAAAGTGACTTTTCGTACCGTGCACGTTTCCGGTGGCCCAGTCATAGGTATGGGTGGTAACGCGTCTGCGTAAACTTAATTGGGTTGTTTACGGGCGTCGATAGTCACCAAAGGGCTTCGACTGCTAGTTTTCCCCCGTATAGGAACTACAAATAATATTTATTATTATATTGAACTTGGAAGTTGGGATGTGCAAAACACGCGACTACAAGAAATGCTAAAATGTTGTAATAAATATTAAACACATGATATTTCTCAGTCGATATACCGTTGCCTTTATACATTTGACGATACTTTTTATTTTTTTAACGATTTTTTGGTAAACACAATTTTTAAAAAAGAAAACCTAATCGAAGAATCAATACAAATTAAATTACTTTTACGAAGTACACCTGGCTACTGGAAAATAAAAAAATACATGCAATGTTATGTCCAACAAAATGACGAATCTTTAGTTAATTGTAATGTATGGTTTTACCAATAATATTTCTTTGCGCCGTAGATAAGGAATAAAAGGTATGAAGACTAAAAATTAATATAATCATAATAATGAAATGAAATGAATAATGCAAGCAAAGCAACTAGTGTATAGAAACGGCCTGGCGTTAGCCAATGGCCAATTGGGGGAGGTGAAAAGGAGTGCAACGCATCGGCATAGTAACTATGCTGATGTTCATAGGCGTCGGTAGTGGTAGGAGGGCTCCGTTATCTCGTTTGTCCCCCTATACAATAAAAAGAAAACATTGTCTTTATTAACTTAATACTTAATATTATTATGAATAACTGAAAAATTATCACAGAATCGCTTTTTAGCAGTGAATTGTTAAAATTACTTAAAATTAGTTCCTAATGTATTCATATTTTTATTCAAAGTCTTACAATTATTATTGCATTGTAGGTATATTTTGTGTATTACCTATTATATCTATCAAACTATTAAATAAGCCACACCAAAAATTCGCTTCAGGTAGCATTTATCAAAAATCATCCGATTGATCGGATACTGGACAAAGTACGTGTCAAGTGTCTTCAGAATAATGAATCATATCTATCAAAGAATAATGACGGAGGATGAGATGACTTTGATCATAAGGGATGACAAATGCGAGGATCGTGTCATCAGGCATGGCCCTGGGAAAAGAATAGGCGGAAAGATGTATTGTTGTTGTTACTATCTGGTTAATATCGCCACATTATAATGCCAAAGATTTGGGGCAATTGGGGATTACAGATAACGAAGCTAAATATGCTTGTTTCCACCTAACATGTGTCCAGTAGTAGGACACATAGCTTACATACATACAGGCTGTTTTGTCTGACATTGTACAAAATCACTGAGCGTATTCAGTGCTCGATTTTGATTCCGAAATATATGTAAAAAGTACCTGAAATTTGATCTTTTTTTGTCTTTGAAATACTATTATACGTTATCTACACCTGGCCCATACAGCTGACGCACCCGGGGTCTTTGACCTTTGGACGCCCGAGTTTGTATCATATTCATGCGGTAACACTAAATTCAGTCAAGTTGACTATATACTTAAGGAATATTTGTTTATAGTTTTATTGGTTACATAGAAATCTCCCTGTTAATTAAACTCAAATGGGATACCTAGCTTCCCCACCATGGTTTGATTCTTGTCGTGGTGGTGGGGGCTTGGACGAAACCAATTGAACCAATTCGACCGCTCTCTATAGCCTTGTTATATTAAGTGGGGTCTAAAGAGCAGAAGATGGAGGCGCTTTTGCGGGACAGATTAGTCTTCGACGCCCGGATGATTTATATGTCCGGGGCACGTTGGCTGGCTTAATCCTGGTGTAATAGTGTGAAACAATAGAAAATGTGGGTAATCAGTAGTAAATGACCCTCGATTGAACCTTGAGGAACGCCTCTGTTGGAACTTTACTATTGTAGAACCCTTCTTTGTCATATTGTATATCACGTAAGAGATGAGTGTATAAGTTACTTACCTCAGATTGCAAACGTATGAACAGATTATTATTAGTTAAACTTATCTATTCCTCTCATGGAGATTTTCACTTTAACGCAATAAAAAAATGAAGTGCTACTATGGGCTTTGAATTCTTTTGGGGCCACCTTTAGTGCGACAACAACAGCTCTCCTCGGCCAATGGCATCTCATCAGTCCCTTATGATCAAAGTCATCGGAAATTGGGCCTAACTTTTTTTCTGTTGACGCGGGGAAACGCATTTACGCGCCTTCAATGACCCTGGGTAGGGTCCGGTGGTGTGTGGGGCTCGCGGCTCATTATATCCCCCTAAGGGACCGACTCCACCTCCACAGATGGTATTGTCCCACACTTCAGGACAACCCCACCAACTTTGGGACATTACAATGGAGTGAGGTTCCCACCCTCGTCCCTTGCCCCGTCCGCAAAGGCGCCTCCTACTGTTTCCCTTTTGTCCCCTCCTCTTACAAGAGGGCTACACAAAGCGGGTGGAGAATCGCTCTCAATGCCCGCCGACGTGTCGACTCTGAACGTTGGTCGTAGTAGGGGGGTGTCTACATGTGCGGAGCCACACCACTAGCACTCCCGTATTGGTTTTAAAAGACCTACCCCTTCAGATATTAATTTGCATAATAAAACAAATTATTACTTTAATCTAATTTAGATTATAACGGCATGTTTTTGTCTGTTCCAGTTGGGTCCCCAAATGGGCATCACATTTGCAATATTCAATTTCGTGCAGCCATTATTGTTAAATCATAAGAATGAATGGCACGAGAAAGAAAGGGAAAACGTTAAGGTGAAAGAAAGCACGTACACTTCGAATTATACAAAAGATCTTATTATTGCTAGTTCCATATCTGCGTGTCTCGCAGGAATGGTGTCTAAAATAATAACATATCCATTGGATTTAGCTCGAAGACGCCAACAAATAGCGGTAAATATATTGCATATATTTTTTTATTAAAGTGACACTTGCCACTTGTTGTATAGATGAAATGTAGTTTGTGTAGTGGTTGTAATAGATGAAATACACCCCGTGTTACGTTTTCTGTGTGATGAAAAAGCGATACGGCCGCGTGGGTACCAGCACGACACACGATACGTTGACAATACATCGCTGGCATGTTCCTTGGCCTAGAGTGTTATTTATAATAACCGTTCTCTTATCTGTTTAAGTAGTCTATTCTGTGTCCCAGCTCACATTTCCCTTTTACGTATTTCAAGTAATATTCAGCGCACAAAGCTGAAAAACAACGAGAATATCGGAACAGTTACCATTACAGCTATTGATTTACAAAAATACAAGATACACGATTTCATACTGATTATCTTCTTATATTACTATAATTCTAAAGCATCCGTGTGTGCTTTTTTTTTTCAAAGTCTAAAGTTGTTTTTACTAAGTTCATAATTATAATAATAACATTTATAATAACATTTTAATTGACCTATGTACGTCTTTGAGAGGATGGCTGCCAAAATACTTTATATAACATTTAATTAATTGACTTTTATCTCTTTAGTCATACAGAAACCGACGGTCAACGAAGGGATCGTTTCTTAATTTGAGTTACAAGGCCCTGAAATTACACTACTTACAGTTAGAAATGGATTTTGATATAGGAATAACGAAATCACATTTTCCTTGTATGAGTAAGGAGGATATCTAAGGCCATTCTTCTTTTAAAGTCCTCTCTCTTCTTGCTGTCCATTTAATTCCAAAGCGCCTCCTTGGCCTTTCATAATTGTTTTGTAAGAAGTTACCGATTTTATTTAATCTTAGTATTATTAACATTGAACGAGACATTCTGATAAAAACAATCAATTGAATTTAAAGATAAAGTCACTACATAGGTACCTACTAATTAATTAATTTAAAGACGTTGAGTGTTTAAAAATGTATTTCTTGTAAGAGTTAGAATCAATTTGAGACGAAAAAATTAATTCAATTTAAATGATTAAAATATTTTAAGGAGAACTTAAATGATTGAAATATTTTAAGACCATTTTAAGGATTGAATAAATGTAAGTCATATTTAACAAAAACTAGTATTTAGTATCGAAAATAAAATAATATATGTACGGGCAACAATAAATTTTAAGTCCAAATAATGCCAGCATAATAATATAAAATTTTATATCTATAGACATAAAATAGACGATTTCTCTGATATAATTTATATTATATATTATAAAAAAAACTTATATAAAACGTTTGTTTTGCTAATCATAAGCTGATCATCACAAATTTTTTAAATGTACAGCGCTTCAGCAAATAGTTTCAGAGGTTCCGCTCCGAGTTAGTCAGTTCAGTTCAGCTGTTCTCACGTTGACTGTGAACAAAGGAAGAGCATTCCTTTCATACATATGCACACATTTCATCCAAATATAAATAAATTATAATAATTTTGGATGGAATATAATTTAAAATTAACATTGACTTCCGTACAAAGCTATGACTGCTTGTATAGAAAATCAATATATTTTTATCTACGATAAGGCCCAGTTTTTTTAGGCTGACTTAATCTTTATGATGTATATATAGCCCTTAAATAAAGATATTAAAAAAGGTCCAGTTTGACGGTACTGCTGTTCCTTTCACATATCAACCTGAATCTAATCAATATTAAGATAAAGAATTATGTTTAAAAATATTGTAACACTGCAGATAACATATAATTCTGTGTATTCATTGATTCATTAAATACAAATAAACGCATTTTAATAGTCTAACTGATATAGTTTATGATATTCGAAAGCAATTTCTATTTTTTTTTCGTCGACTAAAATAGTCAAATACTAGGAAATAGCTAGTAGGCACTTAACTATTTTTATTTTTGTGGCCTATATGATTACTCAATCTTAATCACACTCGGAGAGACCTTTTACACACAAAGCCTCGTATTCACTAGGCGACATTTCGGCGATATGTTGCGAGGCATTTGCGCGATATTCGTGCGACATCATCATCACCCACAATCCACATTAGTTGTGATGGAGATGTCTATAGTGTTGGTGAGTGCCGCTCTTATCCACATTAGTTGTGATGGAGATGTCTATATTGTTGGTGAGTGCCGCTCTTATCCACATTAGTTGTGATGGTGATGTCTATAGTGTTGGTGAGTGCCGCTCTTATCCACATTAGTGGTGATGGAGATGTCTATAGTGTTGGTGAGTGCAGTGCACAAATGCATTCTCTTCCTGCTAGAACCAATTCGATATACACGGCTCGTACCGGTCGAGCGTTGAAACCTTACATATAGTTACACAGCTATAAGACATATGACTGACCGAATGACAAACTCACAAACCGCTTACGGAAACGAGCCCGGGTTCGAATCCGTAAGACGTGAGCTTAGATAAATGTAGAAATAAAATAACGCGATCTTAGAGAGCTCTAAAAATAAAAATAAATCATTATCACGGCTTTTAGCCGATTTGAAGCGCAAATCGACCCCACTCGTCAGAGGGTGGGGCAGGAGGCCGGCCTCCTCTGACAAGCCAAACCGAAAGACGAGCTCAACTTTTCCTAAACACGTCCCGTAACATTAAACGGCATCGTGCGCGCGCCGTCCCACTAGCGTGGGGAGGGGGACCACTCCCCCTTTTCGGTCCCAAAAATAACCACGATAGGGTAATGTCCACTAAAATTCCGGTTTGCTTCTTCCCATCTGCGGGAAAGGAGGGGGGTCTGTCCCCCTATCGTCTACCTATAACCAGAAGACAAAAAGTCTTCCGTAATCAGTCGAACTGTTAGGGCTGGCCAAGTGCCGCCAATCAGTAGTAGGTCCCTCCGAAAAAAAAAAAGTTGGTGAGTGCCGCTCTTATCCACATTAGTTGTGATGGAGATGTCTATAGTGTTGGTGAGTGCCGCTCTTATCCACATTAGTTGTGATGGAGAAGTCTAAAGTGTTGGTGAGTGCCGCTCTTATCCACATTAGTTGTGATGGAGATGTCTATAGTGTTGGTGAGTGCCGCTCTTATCCACAATAGTTGTAATGGAGATGTCTATAGTGTTGGTGAGTGCCGCTCTTATCCACATTAGTTGTGATGGAGATGTCTATAGTGTTGGTGAGTGCCGCTCTTATCCACATTAGTTGTGATGGAGATGTCTATAGTGTTGGTGAGTGCCGCTCTTATCCACATTAGTTGTAATGGAGATGTCTATAGTGTTGGTGAGTGCCGCTCTTATCCACATTAGTTGTGATGGAGAAGTCTATAGTGTTGGTGAGTGCCGCTCTTATAATCACTAATTCGAAACGAGAAAATTAAAAAGTGCGGAGTTCGAAAATATTTATCACAAAGGGAACGTACTTGGTACGCTTGGTGTGATGGCTCGTTCGAAAACTTTACTAGGATGACAACAACCGATTTTGAAGAAAGGAATGATAATCTGGAAAATAAACCGCAATGGAATTATGTAAAAGAAGGAAATCAAATACAAAAACCAAAATTTTATTGAGCATTGAGCGTTCAGCTACAGTCGATGTGCGTAATAACTACCTACATCGACTCGCTACCGAAGTCGGATTATTCTAATCATGCGCGCGTTTTTTTAGGGTTCCGTGGTTAAATAACAAGAAACGGAACCCTTACAACTTTCCTTATTGCTACAAGAAGTCCAGTACAACTTCATCGGCCGTCGGGCGACGGTCTAGGTGTGATTAGTAGTTGTTTGGGAATAGACAATTCTTATTGGCTCAAACGTGCATATTTTATTAGCAACAAAGCATTTTTACGTAAAGCATTATTTTGATCATTCATTGGAATTAGTAATCAGTAAAATACATACATATAGTTTTGCTAAAGACGGGTATGAGGTACCAAATGAACTAATTATAGTACTTTAGGAGGAGGCACTGCCATGCTACATAGGAGGAGGTAGAGCCATGATACTGCATCCTCCTATGCAACTTAATTGGGCCAGCACGACCGGGGAGTCATTGGGGGGGGGGAATGATAGTGCATCTGCGTAATAATAATACGAATGTCCATGAGCGTCAGTAGTCATTAAAAGGCTCCGAAAGGCTCGTTTGCAGACAAACAAGAAATAGGAGCCTTTTCATGATTGTGCTATATAAAAAAATACCTCACGGATTATCCTTGGAAGGAAACGATGCTCTCAAGCGAGGATTTACGCTTTATCAAATCTAATTTAATGGCGGCGGCCAACTTCGGCATGCTCACAGATTTGTTACACATGCACATAGGCAACAAAGTAATCCTGTTAGAGTTCCGAAGTCTCTTTCCAGGGCAAGGAAGCCTAAAAAAAAGTTGCATTCATTTTAATTAAAATATCAGTCATTTTACCAACACCACCTACGTCCTCTGAGCTGGCGACATATTTCGTGACCTTGACATGCCGCGCGACATTTTGTCCCCTAGTGTGGACGAGGAACAACGTTCTCGACATGTAACTTTGTCGCATGACATGTCGCGTGACATGTTACGCGACAATTTTGTCTCCTAGTGAATACGAGGCATTACACTTATCTGCTAACATATACTAATATTATAAAAAAAAACATTTGAATTTTTGTTTCTTTGCTTGTGTGCATTGAATAGGCTCCGTAAACACTGAATTTGAAAATTTATCTTACCACTAGGAACTTACATTATCTGTGATGGTGATTGTGGGTTAAACTTTTCTAAAACGTTATAGATAATGATGTTTTGTCATACATTGAATTTGTTGTCACGGTAACGTAATGTTTACGGGGGTGACATCGAAATTTATACTTATTATGTTTTTGTAAATCATTGATTTTTGTCATATTTTGGGAGATATCCGCGCAAAACCGGTACGGAGTGCTCGTACATGAATATACCTACAGCGAAAGGAAACATAGGAACTCATTATGTACACCTATATCAAAATAGAGTGGGATTAATATCACCGATGTTGGACACTTATTTGCTCATTTATTGCTGATTGATGAAAGGTAAAATGCATACAAAGGGGTCATATCATATAATCATAACATCATGGA
>JAFELO010003290.1:51225-83121 GCA_017140195.1 Eumaeus atala
ATTGTATAAAGTGCAGGTTAACGTACGGGGCAGATCAGGAGAAGTAGATAAATTATTATAGATCGTAAGCATTATTTATAGTCACGTGACTGTAGGAAGCGTTACGTTTTCCTGACATTAACACTGATTTGTCGGAATGATTTGTATCTTCGCCCGCTGAGAACAGCTGTTTTATTTCAAACGCCAGACATTCTCCTGATATGATCACGCTGTTTCTTATTATCAGAAGTCTAAATATAATGTAAAATTACACTTGACATCTGTTTCTGAAATACTGGAAGGCTAGCAAACGGAGGCCCTTACAAACTGTGATCCGGCATATCTATCACGATGATATTAAATGTACACAATGCGGTGTGGGACAGTTCGGCGGCTGTGTCTCCTTTGTTCTTCTCGGATCCGAACTTATGCTGTGGAAGCTAAGAGAAGCCCTATACAGTAATACAGCTTCATCGGATTGTTACGAGTGCTAGTCGGGCGACGACACTATCTTTGGGGTCGACACCCCACTCTCTCCCGTTGATTGGCAATAGATATGACAATGTTTGTAATAGCCAATTTAACTGTTATTCTCATGGCTAAACGGACCGATAGGGGATCCTTTCCTCTCCCAAATCTGACATCAGGGGCAGCTCGCGCGCGGTAGCTAAAATGACCTCGCCACTTACGTTAACGTCTGGCTCAAGGAGAAGATCACGACCGGGGGGAGAGTCTCCCACTTCGCCTTCTGACGAGATGATGAGCAATGAAAGTCTCCAATCTTAGATGTAAGAGTTTGCAAAAACAACTTGGCTCATCCTATATTTTTTACAAACTCGCTAAATTATCTTTACGATAACACCTGTAAGCACTCCATGTCATACTTTATTCTACACTTCTATACAATAATATAAAGCTAAAAAGTTTGTTTGTTTATGTGCTTATTTGATTGAACGCGCTGGTCTTAGGAACAATGGCCAAATTGCGCAATTATTCTAGTGTTGAATAGTCCATTTATCTAGGAAAGCTATACCGTGATGGTACGACTAATAGGGCAGGAGATACGCGGGTGAAACCACGGTGTAATGCGTTACGTATAATTTGATATTGTTCTGGTACTTTTTAAACCCCGACGGGAGTTTGTGTGTCAGTCTGTAGTACCGTAGCGCCCAAATGAGAGGACCGATGTGGGTAAATCTTTATTAATAATATTTAATCGAGGGTGCACTAAGCTTAGTAACAGCTCCGCTGTTATCATGAAACATAGCAAATTTTTTTTGTTTTGCTTACAAATAATTTGGACCACCGGTGTGGTGGTATTATGCCAAAAGAACCACACCAAAGACTTTCATATAACAGAAGTTTTTGGTGGTTACTGAGTAACTTTTTTTTATAAAGCATAAAGTATTGTTTCAGTCGCATCAATTCAGTAAAAATGTAGTTGTTCCGAGTACATCCAGGAATATTTTCAAATGTACGACGATGATAAAGTGTATCGTAGACAGTTACCGGTTTGATGGTATCAAAGGTTTGTATCGAGGTCTTGGAGTTTCTTTGTGCAAAACGCAACTGGCCACTGTTTTAACGTTTACAACGTATGAACTGTTCTGCTACTTGTTAAGGGATATTATTAAAGGATAATCGAAGCATGTATTTTATTTGTCTAATTTATTTGTTTTATTTATTAATCTTGTACATTTAATTATTCTTATAATTTTATGACCAGTTTTTTTAGTATGAAGTTTGATAATTTGAAAACTTATTCTGTTTCTTTATCCAAGGGGTGAAAATGACGCCCTGTAACTAAAATACCACTGTCCCCCTGACCGTTTTATCTCATCATATTACTGTTTAAATGTTAATCGCCTAAGTAAGAGACATGAACTGGTCATCACCACGGTGAGTTCAGTGGGAGGTAATTCGTGAAGTTCCCAATAGAAAGAGATTATTTTATTTTTCTAACTTCTTTAGGGATCAATTTGATTGACACTTGGGTTTTCTGTATAGCACATTTAATGTCCAAAGAAGCGAAGTCCAAACCCTAGCCTTACCTTAAATTGTAGCCGAGCTCTGAGCTCAGTGTTTATGATACTCTAGCTGCACATAAGAAGACGATTATGGTCTCATTTTAAATAATTCCAGCCCTTGATGTGCAGAAAAATCTATACCTATATTACAGAGAGGAACATAATGGTTTTACTTATATGTTTCCTCTTTATCATACATATTAAACTAACACAGATTCATTCAATTCTAAGAATCAAATCTTCCATCCCACGAAGGGTGTGATTATAATTGATTATCTTGAAAGGGATCAGACTATGTGTTTTCTTCGGTGTATTTTCTTATAGATCATTTAACTTAAATGAATTCTTTGAAATACGAATTCAAAGCAACAATTAAATAATCTGTGGTGCATTTGCACAATCTAAATCCTTGGACTAATATCGTTGCTAACTCTAATTATCACTGTCTTACTACGTCGTTTACGAGAGGAAAAAAAAGAAAAGAGACCAGGAGTTCTCAGAGAAAAGTCCTGTTTCATCAAGATAACGCCCGTGTTCACATGTCTATGTAATGAATGGCTGAAATCCACAAGTGTGGCTTTGAACTATTACCGCTTCCACCTTATTCACCAGATCTGGCACTGTCAGACTTCTTTCTGTTCCCTAACCTAAAAAGCACTTGGGAGGTCAAAGATTTTCGACATGGGAAAAAACAGGAATAGACGCATATTTTGACTCTAAGGAAAAATCATTTTTTTTCCAACGGTCGAAGTGATACAAATAGGAGATGGCATGGCAAAGTGCACCGAACTTTATGGTGATTATGTAGAAAAATAAACACAACTGATTTAGTATGAGCTTGTTTTCTTGGATAGGGCGCATAATTTTCATTCCACCCTCGTATTTGCATTGGATAGCCTCCGAAACTCAGTAGTTTCATTAGTAGTCGATCCAGTCAGCGATTTGAAAAATCCTTTTACCACTGCAATGTTGCGTTATCTATAATGTCCATAGACATATATATCATTTTCTAAAACATTGTAGGTGATTATGAGAACTTAGATAACGTAAGCAAAGGCGTGAAAAAAATATCAAATTATATTCTTATATCGCAGCTGTAGAAATTATTCACAAATTTGTAAAAAGTAATTGTTTACAACTAGCTGTCCCTTGTGACGCCGTTCTGTCATAAATTGAATTACTTGTCATGTGGTAACGTGCAATGTTTACGAGGTCGAAATTAAGATTTACAATTTTTGTAAGCAATTATTAGTGTATTTTGTGAAATATCCGTGCGAAACTGGGAGAAATTCCAAGTATAAAATAAACAAATTAAGTAAAACGTTATAGACAAGTAACTAGTCATCGATTGAACTCAAGCTATTTGGCAAGAAAAAATAGTGGAAATGTCAAGTTTCGCATGACTTTCTGTTATATGACGCGACTGTATGCTGTGTCAGTGAACTGATAAGAACCATTTATATCGTCACTTCAACTCTGCATTACATGCCAGACTCTACCGCATTATCGATATTGTTTATAGTTACCAATACTCTCCTGTATCTTTATCAACAGTTCCCACAATGGGCGCCAAAATAGCCGATCTCCTGCTATTGTTAATTATTTATGTATAATCGAGTCCGGAGTTTTTTTGAGCTGTAGGTCGAGATTCCCATGGTTAATCATGGTTCACTACGAAATCATCCCGCTCGCGCATCCTTACCAACGCAACTTAAAAAGTGTAGTCTTTTTATTAATTATGTTGATAATGTTGTTCTATAGCCCAATTGTATTTTTGAAGCTGGGAAGGGGTCGTGTATACAAAAAGATTGAAGAGAGAGGGAAAGAAGCGATGGTATAGTCTAACGACAGCTTTATTTTGACAGCTCTATTCAGACGGAAGAGTCCATTGCAGCCAAATTGGGCTGGCGTGACCGGGGAGATACCTCTCGCTCATATGATACCGCCGTAAAGTGACATCTTCGGTGTCACGTTTAGTGCTGTTTGCGAGTAGCCGGTGGCCCATTGGGGGAGAGGTAAAAAGGAGGGCAACGCATCGACATAGTAATTAAGTTGATGTTTATGGGCGTCGGTAGTCGTAGAAGGGCTCCGATTGCTCATTTATGCTATAAAAAAGTCGAGAGATCCCACTTTAACGAGAGGGGGCAGCTGGCACGCGGCATCTAAAGTTGGCCTCGCGTTGTCGTGGGCTGGAAGAGCTCATTGAGCTGTCATGACTGGGGCTAACAACATCTGTTGACATTCAAAGCCTGGGAGTTTTGGATGTTGTTATAGATTTTCACTGAGTTCATGGACTCCGTGACTTCGTTATTCCAAATGTGTTTGATTGTTTAGTAGAATACCTCACAAAAAAAGTACACGTCAATATGAATACTGGCTGACCCAGCAAACGTTGTTTTGCCAGGCATTGGGATCACTTAGGGGTATGAAAAAGAGATCGTAGCCGATTCTCAGACCTGCGGAATAGGCTCATAAAATTTGGTAACAATCGGTAAAGCCATTTCGGAGGTGTAATTGTGATACGAGAATTGTATATACCTAGTATTGTCATAAATATTGTAAAAAGAAAAAATATTTTCATTGCATATAACATTTATTAATTTTACACTGTAACAAGTTTAACACACAAACGTAAAACAATTGAAGATATAACAGCTAGGGGTAGTCTCTATTGGCTTTTATACAGTCCTTAAAGGTTAAGACCAGTCATCAATAGAAGTACACTTTCCATTTGGAAATTCTTACTGCCAATCGTATGTATTGTTTTAGGGGCAAATGATCATTGACAGCGTTTAGAGCAAGCTGTACTCTCTAAAGCTGATGATAAATCCGAATCCAGCGGATAAAGGTCGAGACTAGATGAAAGAATCTTCAGCTCCGTACAAGTCCGTAACGTTCGTTGTAAGCAACATTTGGTGGCTCGAGCTTCATGGTCAGATTCCGACTCTTGCTGGAAGGACTATACTTAGTTATTGAACGTGTTGTTATGAAAGGGCTTAACTACCTTCTCAAGAATGGTATCTTGATACATTTATGCCGATGTTTGGATCCCTTTATACGAAAACATTGTCCTTCATAGCTGACACCCCAACTAGTCATCACTGATGTTGGGTAATGTCTACGTTGTACTCTGTTGACCAATTGCGTCAGTAGCTGTTTCAATTTCAACACCCGATTCATCTTTAATTTATCAGTTAAATAAATGATCATTCTCATGATCTGTCAATCACTCTTAAGTAATAATTTTATCTCCTAGAATACGCGACATGATTCTATATCCATTTGCCGAGACAAAATAGTTTGCTTCCGGACAGGATTTCTTCGAATTCTTTCCCTTACTACTTTGACCGCCTTTTTCGTACGAACCATACGTGGACGTCCAGATCTTTTCGTCTCACAAACAGAGAAACTCTCATTCTACCTATTAATAATGTTATGCCCGAAACACGAAAATTTGACTACTACCAAGTGTATGGAGAGTTTTAAAAATTACATTTGGCACCAACTCTACTTTCTGTAATGCAATCACAGCCATTCTGTTCTCTTTATTACCCCAATGCATTTTAACACCGCATTCTACAATGTTAGAATGTATTGGCATTAAATTGAAATATAATATTTTTTTATATTTTTTATTGTATCAAAATTTGTGCCCAAACTAACTATAAGGTACCCTGCTAACGTTATAAACGCCAAAGTTTTTAAGTATGGATGGATGTTTTTTACTCCTTCACGGAAAAATTAGTGGAGTGGGTTTTAATGAAACTTGGCAATGTTTGTAGCCTATGTGCCAGAATAACACATTAGCTATAGTAATACGAAATTTTCTGGTGGTTTTGTCTGTAATCCATGCGTACAAAGTCACGAGCAACAGCTAGTGTTTATATAAAATTAGGTGAATAAAAATCATCTTATTGAAAAAAACCTCTTTAATCTCTTTGGTACTTAAAAATAATACAAAAGGTAACGTAACATTACATATTATAACTGTACAAAGGTTTTAATTGGCATCTTTATTAATATATAGATCATAACTTTATCAAGTCTATACTGAATTGTAAATTTGACAATTTTTTTTTTGTATTATTATTGCGTTGATATAATTATTAGTTAATCTCAGTTGTTAACTGAGATTGCTTACCAAAAATCTTCAAGCTTAACAGGCGACAATGTGTTGGAACCCTATTTAAATTGGTCTGTCCGTACGCGAAATTTTTTTTGTCCTCAATAACTTATAATTCAAATGACACGTATGAAAGAAATAAACTAATTGTAACACCAACTGCGCACCTCTCGTGCTAATAAAAAATATTGGGACGTCAAATATTACTTCGTATACTATATATTAATAAAGTTGTTAAAGAATTGTAACTTAAAATGATAATGTGTTAATTAGGAGCATATGATGACATATGATAATTGGAATTGATTAGCTGTTACTAATCTTGCGACTTCATGCGAATCTGTAAAGAGAAGAAATTATATAAATTATTAACTTTGATGATTTTTTATAAATTAGGTATGCTTTATTTATAAATAATAATAAAAATGTTGAAAAATAAATGCTGATGATTAAGCAGTACATTAAAAGGCTACATTAAATTATATAATCCAGGTGTTGACGCGATAGGCGCACATTGGTCGTTGAAGTTAGGTCGCTTTATTTAGGTCGTTTTATATTTATATGCTTTGATGGAAAAATAGAAGTCCATCCATCGCCCAAATCCATTGCCCGAATATCTTTCCTTGCCATCGAGTCCGGTTGCCTGTTCTTTTTCATATGGCAATCACAGAAGCTTGATATTTGGAAGAAAACTTTTAGGCGTTTATTTAGGATGTCCCTCTTATTTTTAATTTTCTACTACTATTTCTCCTACTAATATTTAAAAAAAGTTTGTTTGTATGTTTATTTAATTAAAATCGCAACAGCAACTGAACGAATTAGATTGAAATTTGGATTTGATTGACCTAGACTACAATTTAGAAGAACATCTACATTATTTTCATACTTACCGCAAACCGAATGGTTCTCTTGGGGTAGATTTTATACAGGTAAACACGAGGTATACAGGTAAGGCCATGCAATGTAAAATTACATTTTTCGTGTTTTATTTTCGTATATATGGGGTTGTAACACTGAGATGATACTGAATCCCCTAAGATTTGAAATCTACGTACCTTAAAATTATAAGACTTGGCGATATTATCAGTTCCAGCCATGCGACAGCGACTCGCTTTCCCAACCGTGGTGTTCCTCTTCATGATGATGATGGACTGGCACAAAGACTTGCTTCTCCACTTCCACCTTCTTGATCACCGGGTACGGTACGTGTTGGACCACGGGTACTGGGACATGCTTAATGACAGGCACCTCCTTGTAAACTGGCACTTCTTTGACCACTGGTACATGTACCGGGTACGGCACCTTGGAGACGTGATGATGGTGGATGGTATGGACCTTGTAGGGCACGTGGATCGTCACGTGTTTACTGTAAAGGAAGGAAACGAGTGATTAGTGTCAGTACAGATTGTTACATTACGATAAATTAATATCAAACAGGTAAGTCTTTTGGTTCCCCAACATGGTTCAAGCCTTGTCGTAGTGGTTGGGCTCAGTAGCCTGCGGTGAACCCAGGGGAACCAATTAAACTGAGGGGGGGCAGATCTTTGTACCTATAGGAAGAGGGCACAAAACAGCCGATGGTTTTTCGTTCCAGTGCACCACTCCGTTGGCACTCGCGGTGGTTTTACTGGTTACTCGGTTACTCGTGGCCGATGATGGTTCGTAAATGCGTTTCCCCGCGTCAACAAGAACAAATGTAGTCTTTTGGTTGGGGCCAAATAATCACGCAACTGTAATGTATTTTAGCGGTATTTTACGGTTTGTAGATTCATAACAGGTCGCCTAGACTGATGAGAATTATATGATGGAGATCCGTTCAAAGGGTCGAGTGGGCAGAATCGGTACCGATTGTCGATATTTTGCTCAACTTTGAGATACTCGTATATATTAAGAACTTCTTGCGCAACAGTATTCGGACAGAGGATGACTATGCACTTCTCGGATTGGGTACTCAATAACAAAGTCGATGACGATGTAATCGTTATTGATTTTAAAATATTTTATGTATTCTCTACGGGTGTCAAACATATAGACGATTGCATTGAGTAAAGGTGCGTCAGGCCGTATACTAAAAACTTTCGAATCCTTTCACTGTTAGCGTAATTATTTAACGGCTAGATTGCACTAAATGTTTTAATTTTTATGACCGCCGTGAAGAATATTTCTTGAATGTATTTTTTTTTTATTGTATTGGCCGTTAAGTTCAACCGATGCAAGTGAAAATGAAGCAGCTGTGTTGTCCTACTTTCACTATCCCTTCACGGCTATCCGACGCATAAGCCGCACAAAAGGTGACAACCAACAGTTTCTTACCGGTAGGTTAAGTGCCCAATAAGAGACGACATCTTGTTTTCCATCACAGTAGTAAACGATTTACTGAATGTTACAGCTTTATATGTGGTATTTAGTGTAAGTAAGAGAATTAGAAATAAATTCTCAAACATATGGCCTCATAATAGGGGCATATGAGCTATGAGCTTTACAATTACTTCAGCATTGGGGTTTCTCTTGACATAACGTTCTTGGGTCTCCTTAGAAATACTGGTGCTACAGATCCCTGTCGCTTATGCCACTAGGCATTAGCGCTAAATAGCTGCGGTGATTAGTTTCGCTAAAAATGTATTATCTCATATTTGTAAATTATCTCTAGCTAGGCATACTTGACTTTTTATTTTCTATTCGTGTATTAAATGAACAAGAGCGGAATCTCCGGAATCAGGCAGCAATGGTGTAACCATACATCTTACATTTCAAACATAATCCAAAGTTAACATTGATATTATAGGATATTCGCTTGTAAATAATCCAATAGATTATATAGTATAGTGCGATGACAAATTGCTGTACAATATCAGCTCATGTAATTGAAGTCTTAGGGATAACGGGTACGTAACTGCACGCACTTTCACGCAACATTTGCGCAATACGTAAGAGTTACTAGCAGCTATCCGTCTCCCAGAGGACGGCTCCTTAATAACTGTATAATTCAGAGTTCGCTCCTATGATCTGGACAAGGAAAACCTTGTTTGGTACCGTCAGCCATATATATAACAATGTTGTCATTTACTAAGAGAATGCTACACTACTCTGGAGTGTATTAGTCAATTTTTCCATAATTGACTACATATGTTACGTGAATGAAACCGCGGGCCACGGATATGTTAAAAATCGAATTGAGTTCAGCTAGAATTGTATAGCGTCGAGTCTCTAATATTTTTAATATGATGGATTTTTATACAGTTTTCATAGGAATTAAAATTATATAAATGAAATGTTTAATTTTTAATTTAAGTTAAAAAGGCGTAAAAGATAATAGATATATGTAATGATAATATGAGTTGTATAATATGTTTAACAACCGTAGAAACAAATGGTTTTATATTATGTAACTCATAACAGTGGCCGAGTGATCTTTTTACATGTGGTTGTGTTATAACGTATACATGTCATACTAAAAACAACTCATAAGATGGATTATGAAAATCGATGCACCGTTAATGACAAATCCGGTGTAACCTAACCAGAAATGAATTTCATGAAATGAAATGAAAATGTTTTTATTCAAAATAGATTTATAAAATATACGTTTTGAACGCCAGTAAAAAGAAATCTACCACCGGTTCAACCCTAATGCTGTCGCGAGACGAACCGGCGAAGCAAACAGCGGGTCTGTCATCAATTATATCAATTAACTCAAATGATAGCAAATATAGCTCAATAATAAATTACAATTTTAATTCAAAAATAATATTTTGAATTATTTTGCAAATACAATTCAAAAAAGAAATATTTTGAATTACATTTAAATACTTAATAAAAAAGAGCGTCTTACTCCCAAGGTTTATGAACAACTTTTTTGCATTTATTAATTGATAGCTTTTGGACGCTTCGTGGGATCCTATTGTAAAGGCGTATACATTGGCCCCGAAAGGAACTGCTTACTCTGCTAAGTCTATAAACTGGTACATCTAAGTCTAGTAGTTCTATTGTGAATATCGCTTATCATGCTAAAATCATTAATATCCTTTAGCACGTACAGAACACTATCTAAAATGTATTGAGAATAAACAGTAAGTATCCTGGTTTCCTTAAATTTATCCCTAAGTGATGGTTAGCTAGTAAACTATAAGTATTGTAAATGTTACATTAACGATTAATTATTTTCACGGAAGCGACTAATAACCTGTCTCGGCTGGCCCACTCCGAGGCTGGCGGCAATATTTTCCATTCGCTAACTGAAAGGTTACAAAATCAATACGCAACAGAGGATTATAGCGTATTATAGAATTAGGATTACGACAGCCTGAATTGGAACACGCCGCCTTCAAACCTTTTATAGTTTTAGGAAGAGGTAGTGCCATGCTGCCTAGGAGGAGGTTGACCTCCCTTTCACCACCCCCATCAATGGGCCACCGGCTGCTCCCAAACCGCAAGAAACGCGACCCTGAAGATGTCACTTTACAGCTGTATCAAGTAAGCGAGATGTATCCCCCCGGTTGTGCCGGCCCAAATCCGTTGCATAGGATGTAGTGTCATGCACCACACATGGCACTACCTCCTCCTATGCAGCATGGAACTGCCTCTTACAAAAGAACTCCTCTCTGATATTTATAGATTGGATTACACCTAAGTATGAGCATTGTCATGACTGGTCAGTTTCGATTTAAAACTGATTGTTTTTAGCCAGTGCAAGTCGTAGTATACGGTTTATTCCAGTAACATGTTTGGTCTTTCGCTTCGCTGTTTTATTGCTTTTACATGCTCCTGTCTCATAGTACGTAAGTCTTTCTTAATGTAGTTCTTTAATAACAATGGACGGCGTCATCGTAATACAAGTGCAGCGCTTTTTTGCATTCCGGAGGAATTGGACAGACCAGGCCTCCTCCCGTTCACACTCGTCGCAAAGTGACGGCTATGGTATCGCGTTTCGTGCGGTTAGTTCATTCCCGAGGGCCCCCTGGAGAGGAGGAGGGCGGCACGTTTACATGATAATTGTGCGAATTTTTATGGAAGTTGGTGTTGATCAAACGGACTCTTCTTTTAGTGTGTTTGACCCCATAAAAAGTAGTTCGTTGTAAGCGGTTCTGCGTAGTACAAGTTACAAACATAGAGATAATATAGATAGAGAAGGGGAGGCTGCGTAAAACGAGGCCATCTAGGCCTAAAGAGACAGCAGACGTGATTCACTCTCTGTACCGCCTTTTTCATTCATTCCTCTCTATGCAATACACATGCGAGATTATATACACAAGGACGTAATGCTTTCTCATCTTCCTTCTCTCTATTTACCAAGAACGTTGCTCACCATTTTCCCTATCCATAATATATCTATGGGCACAACATTGATGATACAGAAATGCACATGTTTGTCGTTCACCGCAATTCAAATGGCCCACGTGACAACTGTCGCAACGTACCTACGAGAAAATCATCTATTTCCCTACATTAGCAGTGAAAGCTGGTCGGCCTATTGTTGCTCTGCACCGACACTTGAGTTACATATTTTATAAAATATATGGCATTGTATAATACTATGTGTACGGTTTGGTTCGTCGTTCTCATTGCGTCGTTAGTACCTCAAACACAGGTAAACAGACGAGCAGTTATTTAGGGGCAAAACCACCAGTGACCATAAATACAGAGTATTTAGGGGTAAGTCACTGACAACAACATAAATACACTTTAGGGGTAAATCACCGCCAGTGACAATGAATACAGAGTCTTTATGCCTAAATCACCACCATGAATACAGCTCAACCAGATATTTCGAATTTTCTGTTTTTACTGTATCATGGCAGGCCCGGTCTATCGTAAGCCACATGAAACAAAAACATTTCACAATCAACTAACATAGCCATACTTCACTCCGGTATTATTTAAGCGGTCTTGTCATGTGGTAAGTACGTACTTTGAGGTACTTTTACTTTCGATAGTGATTCTTTTAATTTCAATTTCCCACCTGAGCGGGAAGTAGGAACCTCCCACTTGGTGCTGGGCCAAATTCCGCTGCACTGTAGAATAGCACTCCCTTACTAATGTACTCAGAATATATACTTAGAAGAACAAGTGGCAGACTGGTTTCGAGAATGAATTGCGTTTGAGAAGAATATCTAGATATTAGCAGACCTTAGATCTTTGTAATATATCTTTGAGACGATATATTCGCGTTCAGGTAACCAGAACAGAACAGGTAAATGTGACGTAGATAATGATGCCGTGTAAATTAGATAAATCCAGCATATGAGCATGTCCTCCATGTGAAAACAAGCTATGCCCTTTTGGAAATAGAAATGAGAAATTCATTAATTATATAACTTCCTAGGATATTATTATGAAATTAATATATGTATACGCATATATATGTACGCGCATGTCTAACTGTAGTATAACAAATTAATTAAATAAAATAAATATCAGCATTTTTCCATTCACATGTGAGTTAATCCCTTTTTTTAGATTAAAGGGCAGACGAGCATGCTATATGGTGAATACAGGCCGCTACCGCTATAAAGGCGGTTGCCCTCCCGTCCCTCCCAATGGGCCACGCCTGTATCGATGTATGTACGATAGTATCATGTGAGGGAGACGAATCATTTACTTGTCCCGGCCCAATTCGGCTGTAATGCTGCATGTGGCGCTACTTCTTACACTAAGAAAGTAAAAGACACCAATCATTGAACAAATATATTCTAAAAAAAAGTCATGATGGCTGGCTCAATTCAAATATTTATATTAATAATATTTGAACGGTGTATTTCTATAGTGTACATATTCACTTCTAACTTATGGTAATATAAAAAACCTTGTGTCACGATGTTTGTGCAGGAAAATCGCCGAAGCTACTGACACGACTTTCGCACAGACATAAACTCTGCCAACTAAAAATATAGGCCATATTTGAATTCGAATGCCGAAGTATCATAAAGTAATTGTCGATTTTCATAATTATATTGATCTTAATTGTTATTATGTGTTGACGTGCAAAAATACTTTACAAACGGATTGAATCAAAAGTGATAAGTGGTTTATAATTTTACAAGCGGTCTTGACAATCAGATTGAATTAAAAGTAACTTTATGAACATATTGAATTAAAAATGACTTTACAAACATATTAAATTATGAACGATGAGTGGTTTGCAACATTAATTGTATTATTAAATTTATAGTACTAGTAGCACTAGCACTCGTTGAGCACACATATTTAATTTGTTATGACGTAATTATTGTCATACGTAATTTTGCGTACATGTGTTCCACTTGTTCAGAAAGCATAACAGACTGACAAGATTGGTATCCACCCATTATTATAATACTTATATATATTGGAATCAGAAGGGAACTAGAGAATCAGCAGGCTGAAGTGGCAATGGTTAGGCCACATTTCTCGCATAACCAATAACCGTTGGGGAAGACAGGTGCTTGTGTGGCGGCACCGCACCAGAAGACGTGGGATGGCCTCCTATCCGGTGGACTGACGACTTGGTTAAAAGGGCGGGGAGCCGCTGGATACAACAAGTGGCTCGTAAACGTGATCTGTGATTGTGGGAGAGGCCTATGTCCAGCAGTGGACGTCGTACGGCTGATGATGATGATATATTTTGGATGTTAAAAGTAACAACAGTTCTATGCTGTAATTTATAATGATTTACATCAACAGCCGAAAAACATCTGGAAAGCTTACATATTACATAGTAGTTTTTAAGTATATAATCAGAAATACAAACGTTCTCATTTCTCAGGCTTACAAATTGTGTGCCGTTTTAGTTTGTGACTGTCTTATTACCTACTTTATCCAAAATCATCCCACTTCACTGCTCTACAACATTTACTGTAATTTTCTATCATAATATTATGTGGTCACTGCGAATGAGGTATCGATCGATCTCTTTCATAATCAAAATATCAAAAGCCGATGTTAGACCGCACTGTTGCAATCGAATCTCAAATTTCTTATTAAAGCTCTGTATGAAATTACCTGGTTTTAAGATGACAGATCTCGTCACGCCATCGACGATTTGATATGCCGCTTTTTCTTAAGACTACAAGGGAAGGAATGAGCTGTCGGACACATGTGGCCACCACGACGCCAAATGGGCTTGTTACGAATCGCATAGCAATCAATTTTAATATGGCGTAATCATCATATGCGGTACCTCTCCATTCATGCTGGACCGACTTAGCTGCTACTAATATATCACATATTTCTTTATCACAACCACAAATTGCATCTGTATGCATGCCACCGACTTTATTACATAATATAACAAGGAGTTGCATAGCATTAATAACTTGACCATCGAAAGTGCCTTTCACTGGATACGCTTAACAATAATTAACATCATTGGTCTAGTTACTAACTGCTATCATGTAGCTCTAGGGTATCTACAATATAATGCTCAAAGCTAAAACTTGATAACAAAGTATTAACTTGTAAAAAATATTCTTGTAAAATAAGTAGTATGGATTTTGGCAAGTATGATTTTTTTGTAGATTTTTAATGAATTTGGAATAAAATATATCATCACAGCACGAATGAAGTGAAATAAATTGATAAAAACAATGATAACACTACACTTGGGTAAGTTATGCCTGACTGGACGGTTGCGTTGGCAGATTCTCTCAATGATTTTTCTTCCTGTCGATTTTGAATAATTCACGTTAAGAAAAGACACTTAAAGGTTATATGTCGCATGTATTTTATGTTTAATGCGTTTATGCGTTAATTATTAAGCATGGAATGAGTATCACCTGGACTACCAGCTGTGTCCCGTCCAAATTAAGACTATGTTATCAGGTATTTGTTTTTAAGGCACAAAACCCTGACTGGATTAAATTGAAAATCTTTACAAGTATATGTAGCATATAGAATAAAATGAAACTGCAAAACAAGTTACGAAATTATATTACTTTGAACGAGAAATAGACGCTGTTAGCAGGTTTTTAATTGAAATTGCTAACGTTTTTGCAATCTTTAAATTAGTTTTGACAGTTAATAGCGGTTGACTATAATTTTAACGCATATTTGAAAGGCTATAATAATCACAAACTTACAAAACATTAATAGTGTGAAGAAACATGATATCAAAAATTTGGGCCATTGGTGGTTTGAACTCCAATCGAACTTAGAAATCCTAAGTTTCCAAATATCCCTTAGGATTTACTGGTAGGTAGGTGTTTAGACAAAGTCAAGCTTGAAATTTGACTACGAATATAACTGAAATTATGTATTATATAGATAAGTAAAATATAGGACTAGATGAAATGTAGATATGTAAAAAGTTATACAAACGATATTCTTAATATAAGGGTGTTGATGTCTGAAACAAACCGTATTCAAATGATAGAGAGCTAGCCCTACTGGAAGCTATCAATGTTTATTCAATGGAATACAGAGTTTCGTCATGATAGCTGGTTAATCTTAAACAACAAGAAAACATTATCTTACTTAACCATACATCCAAAGAGAAAGGAGTGATTGAAAATTGCCGGTACGATCTGACATATGCCTTCTGGTAATACGTAATGTGTCATTTAGGAGCAATCACAGCGATAATTCCTCGCCCTGTTGCCTCAGATAAAATACAACCGGTTGCAAGTGGCGCGGATGCAAGAACGCGGCACAAACTGCGCTTTAATAAAACGTGTAATGTTAGATAATAGTATATTCCATGCATTACATTACTGGTTGGTTGTAAGATTTGTTTTTGTTAGGCTGTCATATTAAATAACATTTTTCAGTCCGTTTTATATTTCATACTTTTTTACCATTCTTACAAATAAGGTTTTATTGAATTCGTTTTTTCAAATGTTCTAATGTTAAATTCTATGGAATTAGTAATCTGTGTTCTATAACTAAATTAATATGACTACAGATTCCAGTGAGCGACCATTTTGCTTTTGTAGTTAGTCTCAGTTAACGAGACCTGAAATCTGACATCGAAATTTATGAGTAAATAGCGGAAGTCCAGCTAAATCTCAAGTCGGTTACTTTGGAATTCCCAATGAAGCGATTTTGACGCAGCTAGAGTGGATAATGTGTTAAAGTACGTTCATGTTGTAACATGTCATAATAGTATTAACCATGACAATGGCGCCATGGTGGCTGCAAGGTAACACAAAAATCTACTCAATTCGTCAAAAACGTTTCGATTTTACACGCCATGGAGTATAAACAATTCAAAGCGCGCGGTGTGACAGAAATCTCGGAGGTAAAATCGTATGAAGAATTAACAATTCAACGCTTTTCCACGCTTACTTCTCCTGCGCGCCTCTTATTTTAAAATCATTAAGCAGGAGTAAGAGACTCCAGTAGTACACGGACAGACACACTATTTTGTTTACGATACGTAGGGGGCAAAGGTAATTAAATGGAAGAACGAGTCACCTGTATCTGTGACACGGCTTATACTAACACACACAGACGTTCACTATATTTCAACAAATTTAATAGCGTTCTACTTCTTATGATGGCGTCCTTTGAATGACAAATTGAGATGGATAACTGTATTTGGCTACTTGGGAAATAAATCATATTTTATAAAAAAAATCATATTTTATAAAAAAAAGTATAGCAATGTTAGGGAATAAACTGTCGAAATATAGCAATGTTAGGGAATAAACTGTCGAAATATAGCAATGTTAGGGAATAAACTGTCGAAATATAGCAATGTTAGGGAATAAACTGTCGAAATTCACTACACAGTATAAAGTTACACGTCACAAATTACAGGCGCAGTCGTACAAAAATAAACTATATGGTAATATTTGCAAGTATGCGAATGACCATGCAAATATATATGGGTGCTTTCTTTTTAAACGTAATTTGAATGCAACACTTCTTAAATGGTTACGATAATTGTTATAACTATTAACCACTAATTATCTTAATTAGGTCAAAAACTACAAGCAAATCGCCTGGCAGAGCAGAATTCATCCTCTTTTTTTTTAATAGAATAGGGGGCAAACGAGAAATCGGAGTCTATTTACGATTACCGACGCCCATGAACATCCACATAATTACTATGCTGATGGGTTACCATCCTTTCCCACCCCACAAAGGCCACACTGAAGATAGTGACATCTTCAGTGTGGCCCGGTGGTTTACGGCATAATGATAAATATTGAATAACATTATTAATAATGAAAAACTCGTCAACCTGTACGTCCGACTGTCAGGCACAGGTTTCCTTCCTTACGATTCCATTTTGCAATTTACATGCACTTATTAATATTTTAATAAGTAATTAGTATCACTTTTGCCTCCGCTACGATCACCAGTTGCTCCCATCCAAATTTTTTTTTATAATACTAGGGGACAAACAAGCATCGGAGCCCATCAATGACTACCGACGCCCACGAACGTCAGCATAATTTCACTTAAATGGGCCACTGGCTGCTACTCACAAACGGTAGGTGTCAATTTACGGCGGTATCAAGTGGGCGAGAGGTACATCCCCGATCGTGTCGGCCCAATTTCGTTGCATAAGAGGATGTAGTGTCATGCACCATGCATGGCACCACCTCTTCCTATGCAGCATGGCACTACCTCTTACAAAAACACGCTCCACTTATCTGAATTTAGTAGAGCTTTAAGTAGGCTGCGTTCATATAAATATTGTATAAATTGAAATAAACTTACTGTCCACCGCCCCCAGGTGTTGGCACTGCCAGGACCGCGGCAACCACAAGGGACACGATCTGCAAACGTATTAATGTAATAAAAAAATTACTTCCGCAGACTTGCAAACAAGCTTTCTAGCCCTACTAGACATGGTAGCCAATAATTATGTACTATGATCACTCATTTGTGCTGGAACCTCACCAAAAAAATTACTTAACACAAAACATATCAGACTATTTCGAAACTTACAGCGAGTTTCGCGTACATCTTTCAAATTTGCTGGACTGATATAGTAATATACTTATTTAAGCAGGCTCGCTTGCTTTCTACTTAACACAATCCTTCCTCTGGCTTATATACACGGTCTTGTGTCCAACAATTGCATAATGTTGCCCCTTGATACATCCCTACTTGCCAGTTATATCCAACAATATTCGAAAGGTGGTATATGTACATAGCAATCATGGAGAGAGGTGCGTTCTTAATTTAGTGGGGCTTGTACAGGTGGGGTAGACATACGATTCTAGAAACGGCCGTTAAACTTATATCTACAACAAATCAAGTGCATACAAGACGCCATAAGTACGATTGTTTTGTGTTTTTTTTTTTATGGTTTTAATGTAGTGATTTTTTTAGAGGTTTTTTTTTTTGTATTATTTTGTTAGTATATTTTAGGTAATTTTACTGAATGCATGAGAAACTGTACAAAGTTTCTTGGATCGTATTATATATGTTGCGTCCTCGCAGCGATGCGACGATTTTATCTCTACCATCATTTAATAAGGCTCACATGAGTAAGTGGGTCGGTTATTACAATTACATAACTAATAAGTATTTTGTCCGTGTAATGTATGTTGGCGGCAATTTCTAGAATATTTTCACATTATATGCATCGCGATATAAAATATACTTTGCTGTGCGACATTTTTTTTTTTTTTTTTTTGGTATTGTTGTCGTTTCAAATTAAGATATTGATTTTTTTATTTCAATTTCGTGTCCACGATTATGTCTAGTTCCGTAGTATTTGAATAGCAATCGATATGATGATGAATAAAAAAAATGGATAACGGCATTTGTGTAAAAGCCGTCTACATTTTTATACATTTTTTCAAATAAACGTGGCCTAGAATTTGAACTTGGACTATGTAATATAGCTACCTAGGTAGTGTATATACGCTGTAGGTATATTAGAGAAAGTTCCCTTTAAATCTGTGCTGTTTTAGAATGATGCTTGCACTGTAACACGAGCAAGTTGCAAAACTATTCATAGCCGTACTTACTCCTTTTTAACGGAACGTCGTCTTTTTTTCTAATGTGTGACATAGGCTTATTTTGGCATATTCGTTCATGATTGGTGATTTAGGGAGATTTGTCCCTAATGAGAGATAGTGCCGTACTAAAGCCGAATTGGGTCCATTCGACCGGGGAGGTCTCTCCTTCACATGCCATAATGTGATGGGTTGCCATTAATAATGCCATTAAAGTAATGGGTATGTTGTTGCGTATCGCTCTGGTTAGCGTTATGGTGAAGGAGGGCATCGCATCTGTATATGTTAATGCGGATGTCAATGGACGTGTGTAGTCACTATATGGCTCCGACTGCTGTTTTATGTGTGCTATAAAAAATGATATTAAGCAGGCAGATTATTGACTGTTGGAATGGAAAAGAAGATGAGATCAGACAGGCAGCAGGATTGTCATATCCCTGGCATACATATTCCACGTGGTTTCCACTGATACGTCGACACACTGAATGTAAAAGCTTCCACTTGTCCTTTAGAACAGCGGCGAAATGAATTTGCGCCACCGGTCTCTGATCACAGATTACTAAATGCTTTACTAAAATCTGTCTTAGGTCGCAGATTACTAAGTTGCAATGCGTCGGTGACACAGCGTTTGCCCAGTTGTCAAACAGACCTCAATCTTAGGTTATAACACTATCAGAGATGCGTCGGATATAATATTAGGGGTCCAGACCAACAAAGTGAGTATAAATCCCACTAAAACCTTCGGGTCCCATAGGCGCCCATGAGCATTTTATCATACGCAGACCTGTCAGCAAGCAACCTCCGTTGCTACTACCAATGAGTTAATGATGAGGCTGCGAGTATAATATCATAGTCTCATAAAAACTATTAGGAAAGGTAGTGCCGTGCTACATAGGAGGAGTTAGTGCCATGTATGGTGTATGACTTGAATTGGGCCGGCTACTACTCCTGGTCATATTCGCAGATGATCTGCGAGGGCTACGGGCACCGAGGCGAACCTCATAACCCGGGTGGGATCGCGAGGGGACAACTATCACTTCGGTAACGGGGCCGCAATAAATTTGCGGGTTTGCCATCGTGGCTTATGGGCTCAGGGAGGGAATGTCAGTGCCGCGATTTGTAGCCGGGGGAGGGGGGTTTATAGAGGCAACGCATCTACGTAACAATCACGCGAATATCCATGGCATCGGTAGTCATGAAAAGGCTTCGATTGCTCGTTCCTACGAGGCAATGTCACTCGACCGTCCGTACTTTTTTCTGCCTTTTCCGCAAAGGGTCTTGTGTGTGATCAGACCGAAAGCGATTCAAAATGCAAATTCCACATATTTTCACTACTGTATACTCTTTTTCAGTATAAGAGGACAAATGAGTCGTAAACATCCACTTGTTATGCAAATTTGCTCATGGAACTTCATCTCCATAAATCAGCCTTTGTCATTCATTACGGGATGCAATGCCTCTTGTCGGTTCTGCATTAATCCAATCCGAACCCTACTTGTACACAAACATAGTTTTAAACATTTTTAAGTATTTATTTATATTATTTGCGCACGCTTGACTTGGTGAGTAAGCTGGTGAATGAGTGACAAGAGCGTTACGGAATCGTGGCCACTAAGTGGGCAGTGAAGATGGAAAGAGCGAGGCTGATGTTTGGTATATTTGTGAAGGGGCAAAAGAGAGAGGAGCGGGTACACATTTTCTTTCTCTCTTCCTCTCAAAGCCAGTGCAATAGAAATTGAAAGGAAGGTATAAGTAATGAAGGTAGAAAGAGAGAGTGAGTACTTTTAGTATCTTCCTCTCATTACTGACACTCTGACACTCGTTTTACTTCAGTCGTGTGGTCTAAAGCATACTCGTTTCTTTTTGTCGTTAAACGATTTCATTACGTATTGTATTACCTAAACTTTTGAAGCGTCAAGAAAGATTAATTCTTGAATGAGTGAACCCATCTTAACTGGTTCAGTGTTCTCGAAAATATTTGTTATTTCATAACTGCTATGTGCACACACTGACAATCACTATTAAGTTTATAATTTGGTAATATGTTTTGGCAACATCATAATTTAAACTTCACAATACCAGTTCCTAATAACTAATCTGTTGACGTAGTAAACAAAATGGCCGACAACTTGGCGTTTATATCTCATTGACAAAAGACGTGTATCGTCTTGTGTTACGATGATCGTCATTAAAATCATGATTAGACCTGCTTTTATTGCTAAGTAGTCGTTCTGATTGGCATTCCCATAGGTGTTAGTTCTCTCTCTCTCTCTCTATCTCTCACTCATCCAATGCAGTTGGGCCTCTTTTCTTTTAGAGGGGCCCTCCTAATATTATTTCTGCACTCCGACCGTAACTATTGTTTCATGTAGAAGTCCAATAGACACCAAATTATTATATCGTATGTTGCTCATTTTCATATTGGCTTCGCGGCCCTATTTAGTGCAGTGCTTTACACCAGGGGACTTATGATTTACGACATACTACAGGTTATTTATTCCATCTGACCTTCTCTACGCCTAACATAACAATAATTGCACATGCCTGCTATCCGTGCAGAGGGCTGCTAGATAGCAGTCCTTTATATTTACTAAATAAAAGCAACGCCTTTATGAGACACCTTGCATTGCGAATATCTGTGGGCGTTAGAGGTACGCGATCCGTCTGCTCGTTTTCCTCTTAAACATAAGCTCTCATGTAGAATTTCATTGCAGAGCTCTCGTTACTGCGAGACGACACGCCCGTCTCTGAGATTTGTACATCGTTGTACATCGTAGGATCTATGTTAGGAACTATGTAAACAGAAACCTTTTGCTAAGAAGTAGTACCATGCTGCACTGCAGCCGAAATTGGCTGACACGACCGGGGTAGTACCACTCGCTCACTTGATACGGTCGTAAGGAGGCAACTGTGTGACAGCAACCAGACAAGGTTTCGCGTGATTTGTGAGTAGCCGGCAGCCCATTAAGGGGATGGTGTAAAGGAACCCTCCTTTACGTATCAGCATATGGAGATGTTAATGGGCATCAGAATTCACTCAGTGGCTCAGACTGCTCGTTTGTCGCCCTTTGCTATAAAAACAAACCATTTTAATAATTAAAATTGACACTGTTAACCATGGCTTCGTTCGTGGTTGCTTGCATAGAGAAATTGTTAATGTTAACAAATTTAAAGTGTTTTAGGCTTCCGTCACCAAAAGGGCAATAAACGGAACCCTTATAGTCTCGTCGTGTCCGTCCGTCTGTCCGTACGTATGTGTCACATACGTTTTGCCCTGAGATTATGGGTACTGCATGTTTTAAAAAGTGTGTCTAGATTTCAGTAAATATCACAAACACAAATATATAGTAGTTTAAGAAAGATGCGGATCTTTTTGATTGATGCCATACCCCACATAGGCGAGTCTCACTCGCTCTTGGTTGGTTTTTTTTAATAAATACAAAGTGTAACTCAGTAATTGTATTCCTTTTTTTCGTAACTTCATACCAATTACGCATTTAGCGGATGTTTTTGTTATAATTTCATAAGTTTTTTTTTTCAATTATGAATAATTTAAGAAACTTTAACATGCGGGGCCATAAAATGTTACGCGGATTGCGAATTGAATTCTAATTACGCAAGTCATACTTTTTTAGTACATAATGGCATAGGAGCAATAAGTGCTAATCGGAAACTTTTTTACGATTACCTATGAACCGCAGCCCATGAACATCCACATAATTACTATGGGCCACCGGCTACTCACAAACCACACGAAACGCGACACTGAAGATGTCTCTTTACGGCGGGTATTATGTGAGCATGATGGTACCTCCTCGGTCGTGCCGGCCCAATTCCGTTGCATAGCACTACCTCCTCCTATGTATGCAGCAATGCACTACCTCTTCCTAAAAATACCACTTATTCAAATCTATATATTATAAGAGAGTGAAAAGTCACTTAATCACTCACTCACACACCGCGAATCTCAGGAACTGCAAGTGATGAACCTGCAGAAGCGAAGTTTCATATGCATGAAGGTTCATTTTATAACGTAGGCTCTCTGAGATGTGGTTTAGCAAAATATATACTATAGATTTGTTTTTGGGGTTGATAGTTCGTATCAAACTTAATTACCTACTACAAGTGCTAGTAGTTTAAAATTTTGCGCTGGGATTATCTCTAGGATGTGGGTGCTAATTATGATAGGATTGAAAAAAATTTAAAGGGTGTTTTATTACAGAAAATTCTGATAGTAAATTTTATTTTTGGCGACCATATTCTTTTTCCTTTATTATTATGTGAGCTAGAGGTGCCTCCCCATTCGTGCCGGCCCAATTCCACTGCAATGCAGCTTGGCACGACCTTTTACTAAAATATGCGGCGCAGGTCGGCTAGTAAGTATAATAAAAAATAGTGTTCGTAACAGAATTTCGGATGTGGCGGCAATTCCAAGCCTCCTAGCCAACGGGCCAAGAGATAGTGTGCAAGTGTACACAAGTATATATAAGTACACACGTGTATGCTGACACAAAAGTGATCTATATTTGGCCTCTTATTTCAAAAGGACGGCAGACTGTTACGACCTGAAGTAAACCAGGCGTCCTCCTCAGTGGGATCACCGACTTGTTTGTAACGACTGACGTCCTGACTCTGAGCTGTTATAAGAAAAAATTGTAATAACATTTTTGGTCCGAATTTGGACTCAAACATCAGCATAATTACTAAACCGATGCGTCGCCCCATTTTCAACCCCCTCCCGCCCCTAGAATGGGCCACCGGCTACTCACAAATCGCACGAAACTATCGTATCATGTGAGTGAGAGGTACCTCCCCGTGCCGGCCTGATTAGGCTGCTATGTACATGGCCCTACTACTTACTAGCATGACACTGCCACATACAAGTCCCGCATCAATTAACGGGCAATCAATATTGAAACGACGCAATAATATTGACACAATAGTTTAGGCCTTATAAATAAAGGTTAAATCTGATAAACTGCAGCACTGACTATTATGGCCCTATTTGGCTGCAATGCAGCATGGCACTACCGCATGCTCGGACCGCATCAATTCACGGGCAAGAAATATTAAAACGATGAAATAATGTTGACACAATATCTTAGGTCTTATAAACAAAGGGTAATATCTGATAAACAGCAGCCCTGATTGTTATAAAAACACAAAACGGAAGGGGTGGGGAGGTAGGAGTAAGTGGGTTCACATACGTTAGACGCAATAAATTCGTTGCTGTGTTAACTAACCCCCTTTCTTTGTTATGATCCTAAGTGCACCTCCAGGCCTCCTCTAAACTCTGCAGGTAATCCGTCGACCCTCAATAATTCTATAAATGAAGACTTAATCCTGCGATCCTCCACTCGGCGTTCATTTGTTAATGGACTAATTGCTCTCGACATTGCAATTGGCAATTTGTGTATGGAGATTCGATCTCTATATAATATATTCTTTAAACCGGACGGATTCCGTATCATTATCTAAGAAACCTAACATACGTGTTTTTTGTCTAATTTTTTTAAATATATTTTTTTATATTTTTCGTTACAGCGACAGTAGAAATACATTATCAGTTAAAAATAAAATTGTCTGGCTATCACGGTTAATGCGATACAGCCTGGTAACAGAGGCAAGGGCAGACGGACGATGGAGTCTCAGTAGTAGGGTCCCGTTTTTACCCTGTGTCTACGAAACACTATGCAAGGCCATCATTAATTGATACAAATGAAACGGAACAAAATATTAAATAGTACACATACACACGTACATGTTTTTCCCTAGTGGGGTAGGCAGAGCGAACAGGTTAGATTAATTAATTTTTAAATATGGTTAAATATTGCAGCTAATCATTTCAAGACATTTGGCTTCGTCTACCTTTTTTGGAACTTTTTAATACCAAGTCAACCATATAAGTATCATGATGTTGTGACACTCCGTTCTTTCTGCCTACTGTTTAGAAGTGTTCTTGTTGTTGTTCAATTAGTTAATGAGTTTTTACAACCCCCAGAGGGTTCGCGTCTTTACTGCCAGTCTTACGAGCATAACCCTGACTCCAGCTAATACCTACAAATAAGATCGAGAAAGCCGACATCGTTATGACAAATATATTTTATGTATGAAAATATTTTCCGTTTGTTTCTATTTTGTTTTCCCTCTACGATTTATTCCAGTCGTTCACACTCCTGGTATAAGAAATAATTCCTCACTGTTGATTACATTCAACCTTGAATATCTATTGGTGAATAAAAAAAAGAACAGTAAATTGTCGCAAGCTCTTCGTACTAAAGATATTAAGCCAATAGCTAATAAAGTTCTAAATTAAAGTATCTTGTATATGGCCTCTCTCAATGAACGCCAAGACGACCGATATCCTTCTACTCGCATCCATTCCAGAACGGCTACTGATCTTGTATTTTAATAAATAAATACAACATCTTTATTTGTATAAAAAGAGATCGACACACTTAAAGGTGTTTCACAAGTTGGTGCGACCTTTCTATAACCGTAGCTTAAGATCATGTATGAAATTATCTAAGGCTGTTGCACCTGATATTTAGTAAACTAACTCAGTGGTCCTTACCTTAACATTTCAGTCCCGAGGGACCGTTACATGACATTTCCATTCAGCAACTAGGTGTACTGGTTTATTGATTTAGACAAAATATACAGTACCGAAAATATCCGATATCACGCGACGAATTATCCCGCTGAAGTGGCAACGGGCAGGTCACACACTCAGAGGAACAGATGGCACGAATGGAATGGATGGGGTCCACTAAGGATATGGAGTGGAGGCGGCGTTTAGGAAAACGAAGTGTTGGTAGACCGTTCACCAGGTGGTTAGGTGATCTCCGTGGAGTAGCCGGTCCAGGATGAATACGAGTAGCAGGAGATCGGTCGTCCTGGCGTTCATTGAAGGAGACCTGTGTATAGCAGTGGATCGATAAGGGCTGATAATGATGATGTTGATGATGATAATACAGTTAAAGGGTCAGTGGACTGTTGACGCTTGTTACTTATTCATTAGCGTGGCTAGCAGACCACTTAAGATGTCTCCAGGGACCATGAGTGGTCCGCGGACCACCGGTTAAAAAACACTGCTTTAACTAATGTTTTTGAAATGTTAAATAACGTAAATGAGCCTATATACACTCATTTTAAACATTTATAGTAATGAGAAAAATTAGTCAAAAGGGCCAAACTCACTTTGGTGTACCTCCAGCTCATATGACACCTCAAGACTACAGCTATGCGTTTCGACCAGGTAAGTTTCCAATTGGTGGTACGTACATCAGTCGCCAAAATGCTACAACGGCTCGATTGTCTATTCAACTTCGAAAGAAGACCTTTGTATGATAACTATAAACCACTCTGATAAGGCTTTACGACCAATCGGACCGTTACGCGAAACCGCGGCCGCTGTTTTATAGAACAGAAAGAATTCCTCAATTAATTAAATTTAAATGTCAAGTTTTGACATCATTCATCTGTTCTCGTGTCGCGGCTGCTCTCATTACAGACGCATTCGACGCGTATCTCCGGAGTTGTTCAAGTGCAATAATATCGTGGTGTAGTAACGTTTTACGCAACTCGTGAAGTGTGACACAGACGTGATCATAAGGAATATAATATGACATATGAAATGTAGTAAGACATAGGGGCATGTTGTGTTTTAGTGGTTTTGGACCGGTACGCGGGGAGCCGATGCCGCCGTTGAGTGACAGCTTGGCTGTCGCGTTTCCCGCTGTTTGTGAGTAGAGTAGTAGGACAGTCAAACCATGTAAATGGTTTTGTGAACATTTCAAAAATTAAAAAAGAAATGAGGAAGAAAGATCGACAACGCTTTCGCATACCTATTATGCGGAAGTTTATTGGCGTCGATAGTTAACAAAATGCTACGACTACGCGTTTTTCTTTTCATTCACACGGAACGGTCGGGGGTATTACGGAAACGAGGCCAACGGAAGTTGAAAACGTTTCGTATATTCCATTACCTGCAACAGAGAGAGGTGCGTGTACATATTTACTTTCTCTCTTTCTCTCATAACCGTCAACGATTCGTATGAATAAAAACGTTTTACTTTGGTCTTGTGATCTAAACCACTGATGCGGTGGTGAATGGTGGCCTTAGTCTTCCCCAGTACTATTGCCGCATTGCTGATTGTGGTCACATTGAGGTACCGGAGAGTGTCACTTGACGCGAACGTCACATGACTTCTGCGTTGAGGTGGACCGATGAGCATGTTCGCAAATGCGGGTGTTAGAGACACATGGCAACTATCATACGGTAAAAGTGACACTACCATTTTCCGTGTCTGAACTTTTGCTGTGGAAGCGAAGAGAAGCCCAATGCTGCTTCCTCTGATTGCTATGGGCGTCTGGCGACTAGATTTGGTTTGGGGTCGAAAATGGGACCGTCACCCCTCCCTCCCACGGATGGGAGAGATGTATCACGATATGTTCGTAACAGCTAATTTAACTATTATTATCAAGGCCAGATAGCGCGAGAGGGTCCTCCTCCCCCGACTCTGGGACGCGGCTAGTGTGAGTATAACCTAACAAAATATGCTTGGATTTTCACACATGAAGTTGTATTTTGCGTCACCGAATTCTATTGAATAATAAAGATTTATTCTCCGAATAGATATATCTTATACGTGGTGCGGACTATAACATAAATATTGTACTCCTAGCCGAACTTCGGCCACGCCCTGTTGAGATTAGCCAACGGAATTTTCTATTTCACGTCTTATTCTGCTATTTCAATGGGACGGTAGACCAAGAGCAGGCTAAAGACCGGCGCGACGGCTTAACGTTCATTCTGAGGCACGTGGGTGTAAACACCACCCACTCCTCGACAACGTACTAATATTAGAACACTTATATTTTCTAATACTCATACCTTACCAAAGAACTCGATGTTATTTATATAAACTGTTCTGTGCCTATTACGTTATGAACGTAGCGAGTCATTTCTCCTGACAATGACGCAATGCCACAATACAAAGAATATTAATTCAATTAAAGAAAAAACTATTTCGCATTCCTACCATACGATGTTTCAATGCACGATCGCGGAATCTACACCTCGGACGTAAAACAATGTATTGGCCTAATTGTGTTGAAATTGGGCAAACAGTTGAGTTTTGGATTTTCATCACGTAAAGCATTGAATTGAAATACGTCTGTAGGTGTTTACGACATAATGATCACGTCTTTATAGTAATAGATGACGTCCGTAGCCGCCGAAGGTAAGCTTTCTGTTCCCAATTATTAACATCGTACTGTTATGCATATCCACTCTCTTCAAGTATTCCGAGATGGTTTCAATGGACCACCGGACGCTCGCAAATCGCACAAAACGCGACAATCATCATCACTTTGCGCCGGTATTATGTGTGATAATATGGATAGAGAAGGGAAGCCAATTTAAAACTCGTCTCTCTCTCTCTCTCTCTTTTTTCACTCATTCCTTTCTAAATAGTTAGCGATTCGAGTATTTCTGCTATTAACCAACACGGATGCTCGTCGTTCTAGGCATACCTATGGATTTCCTTCTCTATCTACTCTATCTGTATGAAGGTACCGCCCCGGTCGTGCCAGTGAAATATAAATATTTGCAATGCAAATAGAAATATATGCAATAAATATTCAATTTATTTCGACTACAAAAATCCATATATGAGTTAGCAACATTGGCTTATAATGTTATGTAGGTATTTTTTTAAAGAATAGGGGGACGAGCAATCGGAGATTTTTTACGACTACCGACGCCCAGGAACATCCACATAATCACTGTGCCGATGTGTTGCTCTCCTTCTCTCTAAATAATTGATTAACACAATTAATATAATTTGCATTTTAATTTTATAAAAATTATTCTATTGCACAGCAATGTCTACATGATTATATGTAGTGATTGTTTTTTTATAGCATAAGGGGGCAAACGAGCAATCGGAGCCTCTTGGTGGCTACCGACGACCATGGACATTCGCATGATTGTTACACAGATGCGTCGTCCTCCTATATTCCCCTACCCCCCAAATGGACCACCAGCTATTTACAAACCGCACCAAACGCGACAACGACGCTGTCACTTTACGCCGGTGTCAAGTGAGCGGGAGATACTTCCCGGCCGTGCCCGCCCAATTCCGTTACATAGGACGCTATGCATGGTGCATGACACTACCTCCTCCTATGCAGTATGGCACTACTGGTAATTATTCTATGATCTTCCTAAAACAATTCTCTGATTATTCATTCGTCAACGGATAGAGGAGGAGTAACTCACTCGCCGTAACCAGTGAGCGCAAGCTATGGGCCGACGCCTGCGCATGATGGCAGCGAATGCCTCAGCATGAATGGTTTGAACACTGTGAAGACGCCGAACCAGGGTGGAAACCCAAAGATAACATATCTAATTCAAAGGAGACAGCAAATGTAGTTCACTCTTTCTCTCCATTTTTAATCCATTTCTTTCCACGCAATTAACATGCGAGATTGCATAGACAATTGACATCCTATAGGTACGGGTTCACGTCATCCTTCTCTAGTAACTATGACGGCCACTCGTCGGTATATAACTGCCTTTGGCATCCCTTCTCTATCTATCTTACATCTACGTGGAAACCGCAACAAAACCCTAAACGCATTGCTACATAGGAGTTTTCTCGGTAAAGAAGAAGGCCGTAAAGTTGGTACCTACCTACTCACAGCATCGGATACCTGTATCCTATGACAACCTACACAAGCCCCTGGACTTAGGGTGGTGTAGAGCCTCACAAATCTTTCGGGGGAGCAGTTGCCTTCCATACTCCTGACTTCTTCGAGAGGGGCAACAAAAAGGGACTATATATAATATATATTATTTTTAACACTGTGAAAGTTTTAACGCCATACTAGGTCGGAGATCGAGTGTGGAGATTATCCTTCATGATGACCCTACTCTACTTATACTTGGCCTTAGACCATTTAATGCAGGATAAGTTACACACCTCACCATGGTTCAAGCCTTGTCGTGGCGATGGGGCTTAGCAGCCCCAGGGGTGAACCCAGGCGAAGTCAATTTAACCAAGGGGGATCTTTGCACCACTCTTATAGGAAGAGGGGGCTCAAGGATCGGAAGGAGGAATCGCTCTCGGTACTCCTCTTATAAGAAGAAGGGACCTAAGAGCAATAGGAGGTGGCGCTTTTGCGCACGGGGCAATGGGCAAAGATGGGAACCCCAGCCCATTGCACTGTCCCAAAGTCGGTGGGGTTGTCCTGTAGTGCTGGGCAACCCCATTTGTGGAGGTGGAGTTGGTCTCTTAAGGAGCTGACTAGCCGTCGATGTGCCCTGATGATTGTTGTTCCGGGGCACCTCACCTAGGGCAGCACTGATGGCGGTCGCGGTGGTTTTTGTGAGTCCCACACACCACTGGACCGATCTTCAAAAGTAAAGTGAATGACATAAAGGTGAAAATTGCAAATAATACAAGCGTGATTTGATGACGTATGCATACTCCACACGTGATATTTTATCTAATGAATGAGGGTTAATGATCTAAATGAAACACGTTGAACACAGTAGTCTCGTGTCGATGGCAAATAAATTCGTTATATTGAAAAATGAAGTAAGTCAACTTTGTGTTAAGCAATCGTCAATCTTTGTTGTAGTTCAATAAGGATGAAATTTATTTAGTATTGGAAGAATTGATCATTCTTAAGATCAATTCTCTCGATTATAGTTTTCGTAATCGATGGTAAAAAACATTCCATCAATGTTTTAGGAAACAAAGATAATGAATTAGTAAGAAACTCACAAATGAAAAGTTATTATATATTATAGAAGATTGGATTTATTTGACCTCTTTTTATAAGAGGAAACCGTACAATATGGCACTTTTGTCTGAGCGCTTAACGTTCTTACAGTATTATACCGATGCACGTAAAATCGTAATCGATCTTTTAATAGTTTTTATAAACGCATAAGATAATTTGATATTATACCTCGGAAGAGGGGAACACGCTAGGAAGGCTTATCCTGAATTAAATGGTCTAAGCCTTCGGCTGCCCCGGGTTTCGACATCCACAACAAATCTATCGCCAACAAAGGCAATCCCAGTTACAGACCCATTTTTACGACTATAAAGCTTTAAATATTGCAATTTATTTATTAATAAAGGCAATGATGTTTAAAAATTGTGAATACAGGTATATCAGTATAGGTACATTTAAATCTTTAACGCCTTTAACATTTAACAGCTGATCTCGTCAAATGTAAAGTACTTCGTATGAAATTGTACCTACTTGTAAAAGATTGTGCAATTAGCCATATTAATTCAAGTAAGTTACTAGTTATTACCTACCTACTGATGCATACAATATTCTGACCTGCAAACCTTAATTGATTATGAATCGCTAACATCAAAAAGAAGGAGAATGGCAAACTGCCTAAACCAAAAAAGACGAAGAATAGGTGCAAAAAAACTTGATGTTTGACTTTGCGGGCCGCGGCCATTAATGTCGTGTTTGTTGTTATTCCTTTTTGTACTAAAAATAAAAGCGACAAAATGCCTAAAAACATAACTAATGAAGTTCGTGATATAATACTAAAAGTAAAAGAATTTATGGATGAAGAAAAACGTATGCAAGTACCCATAATACCACTGAGCAAAGTATATCTAAGGGTATCTGCCGCTACAGGTCAGTATTAAATAAAAGAATTTGATTTTAATTTGGACCACGAAATAGAAAACATTCCAAAACTGTAATAGTTAAAGTTGTAACTTCTTGTTACATAAATCCAACATATTTAACAGAAGTTTACTTAATGCTTTGTTGTTCGTCTCTCAATTTTACATTCTTTAAAAACGAACTCAGAATATAACACCTACTACCACCC
>JAFELO010003294.1:240-47648 GCA_017140195.1 Eumaeus atala
ATCTATGTATATATAATCATATATTGCATATTTCAAACAATACTACACGATTTGTAAATACATTCTTAAAAGTTCCAGTTCATATTATTTTTATCGTCACGGACATTCCTCAACCACATGGCTACAAACTTACTTATAATTCTTTTTTTGTAATTTTAATTACTCATTAAAATCTTTAGATATTACTTTATTAGGAATTGTGACACGTTTCTATGTAAGGGCGGGGAAGGCTGTTCCTGGATTTAGTTTAGACTTTAGAGTACTTAACATTTCTTTTGTAGACTGTGGTCCTTTGTGTTGATTTTTTAATAGATTTAACACTCGTTGTCGACTGTTGACACCAAAACTGTTGTTTTTGTGCCGTAGCCTCACAATAGTTTTCATAACTTTTATAGGTCGGATCTACATTTAAGAAAGTGTAATAAATACTGTATCATTACCGTACCATATATGGGAAGAGAAATATATGAGAACATATTAATGAGGGTTATATTATGCTGCATTGCAGCCGAATCGGCCGGGGGCCTACTGGTGAGGATGGGGTACGAATCTACATAACTATCAACCGTGCAGATATCATTTACCGATTGTCTCCGTCTGTTAAAAACCCGGTATCGATTTCGGACATAAATAGTCATATCAATCGATCGCTTCGTACGCGCGTAAGTAGGTACCTACTATGCAGAACTGGACAAACTAGCGATATGTACCATTTGGTGAGTACCGACCCCCATTACCATCTATATATACACATGCGTTGCCCTCTTTTGCCCCTAATTGGGAAACTGCTACGAATAACCGCTGCTTATAAAACCGACAAAGCTATCACTTTTAAATCTCCCTGGTCGGCTCCCTAATGCTGCTGCAATGTGGCATGTCACTACCTTGTACTAAACTGACTACTATGCAGTATCATTAATTTGATAATTAGCAGCCCGCCGCTGGCTTCGTACGCGCGAGTGCGAGTAATCGGAACCTTACATGAACATCCGCACAATTACTATGCCGATGCGTTCCCGTTCCTTCTCGTCCCCTCCGGTGGGCTACCGGCTACTCACAAGTCTCACGAAATGAGACACCGAACTTAACGACGGTATCATGTGAGCGAGAGGTACCTCCCTTGTCTGTATATTAACGGAATAATAGTATATTGACGGAAACATATTTTTTTGTCCACATCTGTCCCAATTTTCAGTCGAAAGAATAACAAACATATGTTTTCACACACAGGAATTAAAAAGTTAATTAAAGTAAAGAATAAAGAAAAGACGCTGAGTTCATTCCCTAGACCCTAATTAAGCAAATAAAAACACAAAGATCCGCGCATACCAACACCAAATTGTTCGCGTATGATTAAAATTACTCATCTGGAACTGATGATGTATTTCGCGCGTCCACTATGGCGTAGGATTTATAACAAAAGCGACAGGTAAGTATCCGAACGGGAAATTAAAGAAAAATCGTAACAAGCCCCGAATTGAACGGAACAGCACGAAATGAGACACCGAACTGAACGACGGTACCGTGTGAGCGAGAGATACCTCCCCTGTCGTGCCAGCCCAATTCCGCTGCAATGCACTACTACCTCTTGTCTCTTCCCTTGAGACAACGGGTAGCAAAGCATCATACTAAGTTTTTCAGTACTCGGTAATACACATTACCGTGACATTAGATTTAAGGTCACGGTAATAGCAGACGTTGCTTTCCTAACGAAAAAAATTAAAATAGTAATCAATTGAAATAAATATGGAAAATAAAAATTGAAACTAAAGTAATTATTATTCCATTCTACGTTACATATAAAAATAGAAACTGTTAGACATAATTGAAATGTATCACATTTGTGTGCTGTGTTTTCAGTAAATCATGCTGAACTTTAACTATCTGTTTGATGGTCTTATATCTAACAAGTCTCTGGAAACAAATAATTCTTACCTAGATTTTTTATTAGATTTATTCCTTCTATAATTCCTATACTACTGTTAAAGAAACAATTAAGATTATTTCTATGTCAGTAGGAGATTTCAATTTCTCTTCATTCACTCTCACACTCACGTGCATTCCACTCTCTCGCATCAGTGTATAATATAAAGCAACAACAGAAAAAAAAAATAAGAGTTAATGCCATGCTAAATTGCAGGCTTATTGATCCGGCACGATCGTAGAGGTTCCTCTCTATAACATGATAGGTGATATCATGTTACCGGGAGGCATCTACGTAAACTGTATCGTGAAAATTATGTTAACTAGTCCCATACCGGTGGCTCTTTGTAGGGTAAGAGGAAAGAAGCATAACACACTTAATCCAGTACATACCTACTACGTGGATTTCTTCATATGAACGACCAGGTCATCAAAAGGCTTCAACAAATTGTTTGGACCCGTGGTTCCCTTAACCTCTCAGGATAGTACGCGCTAGCCTCCCATGCCCAGCAAAACATTTCCCTGCTGGACGCCACGGGAGACGGGCGCTACGGACGAAACATAGTAACCGCGGGTGACTTGCGGATGGAGTCGCTGGAGGAGTTTATGGTTCTATTGTCGAGCGTTATGTTTAATAGGGCAGACAATGAACTGCATGCTCACCTACGGGACCGGGCCCCGTTGCACGCGCGATCACCTAACTGCAGACCGTACCAGCGTGATCTCACACCTCGTGATCCACCAAGCGGACTAGGTTCTGCGTGTTCGGCAATCCGGAGGAAGATCACATATGCACATACATAACACACCCAATCGCTACTCACCACTCACCCGTGATGACCCGTCGGGATATATTTTGCTGGGCTTGCAGGCGTTTCCGCTGGGCCTGGGAGGTTAGGGCGTACCATGCGGGGGCGGCGTAAGTAAGGCGTGACCGGATATATGTCTTGTAAATCCCCAGTTTCGTCCGTGTAGGAAGTCCGGACGCTAGTACCGGCCACAGCAGAGCGCGGGCTGTTCTCACCTGGTTGATCGCTCGGTCCACCTGCAAGACCATCCGCAGCGCGTGGCCGATACTGCATCCGAGATACATGGGGATTCCCAAGATACATCCAGACCTCTGAATTTTAACCGCCCTGGCATGGAGCGCCTCTTGCTGACATATAGCGCCGTCGTCTTATCCACGTTGACGAACATGTACCACCTGTCGAGCCACTCCGGCAACAACAACGGCTATCGGGACAAGGTTACGTATGCGCTGTCGTCGGCGAAGCGCGAGCATGATATCCGCCTCACCCTCTCCCGAAGGATTATTCAGCGTGGGGATGACGTTGGTGTAGGCCGCGTACAGGCAAGGGGATAGGCAACTGTCCTGTGGCACTCCGGCACGTATGGCCTTCACCGAGGAGTGCTTCCGCTCCACCGCTACCCGGAAGGTCCCACCTTCCAAGAATGACGCCACTAGTCTCACAAACGCAGCGGGACGCGGGCGTCCACCAACTTGTACAAGAGTCCCAGGTGCCACACCCTGTCGAAGGCCTTCTCCATATCGAGAAAGACTGTGACAGAGTGTCTCCCCTTGTTCATCTCTTCCGTCAGTTGCAACGTGGTCGAGTGGCCGTTCCGGAAGCCGAACTGTTCGTCCCTAATGGGAATGTACAGCTTCAGCCTCCGAAGAAGAAGCCTCTTGAACAACTTGGCGATGTGGGACAGCAGCGTTATCGGCCGGTAGTTTCCAGGCAGGCTTCGGGGCTTGTCCAACTTCGGCAGAACGATGACCCTCCCCTCTTTCCAGGTCTCCGGAAAGTAGGCCGTCCGGAGAATGCCATTTGCAATCTGAGTGAGAGCCACGGCTGCTCGCCTAGGCATCATCACCAGCGCTGTGGGGGGGATGTCATCGGGGCCTGGGGCTTTGCGCCTCGAGAGGCGAAGTGCGACTTTCCGCAGTTCAGAGGGGGAAATGAAATCCTTCCCGCTGAGTGGCGGAGTCGGGCTCTGGAGGAGCTCTCGAATGCGGCACTCCACCTGCTCGTGATGCTCTGCGAACGACGGCGCCGCTGGGTGTAGTGAAAAATGTGTGTGTAGATGTGATGCGAGCACCTCGGCGCGAGGCTGCGCTCCGTAGTGTTTCACGCCTGTAGTGTCTAGAAGTGGAGTTATGGTGGTCTTTGGCCTCGTGAGACGTCTGTTTAAGGCGTGCAAGCTAGTGTTGTTTACGCCGGCATGGAAGGCTGTACTCTCCCAGCCTGCTCCACGACTCTCCCTCACCTTCGCAGACAGTTCCTCGGCCAGCTTGTTGAGTTGTGCCTTGATCCTCGGACAGCGGGTACGGGCCCAGAGTTTCCTCATCTGGCGTTTCCTCTATAGGTGAGCCAGTGGGCTCGGGGGGAGCTCAACCCGCCGGCGCGCTGTCTCCGGTACAACGGTGGTCACCGCCGCCCGCGCCACCCGGATTTTTTCCGTGAAGAGTCGAGCGGTGGCCTCCACCTCGTCCAGAGTAGACAGTTGCCCGGCGATGGTGGAGTCGACTAGGCTGTCCTGATAGACGGCCCAGTCGATCCTCTCTCTGGTCCGCACTCCTTCCCTAAGGATTGCTCCGGAATCAAGTGTGACGAGGATGGATAGGTGTTTAGTGTGGAGGTCGTACAGGACCTCGATGTTGACCGTGGCCTTGAGGTTCTGGTGTAAGGCGATGTCCAGAACGTTCGGGGTGCGCAGGGGATCCGTAGGCACGTGTGTAGGACACGGTGGTCCATGCACCGTGTGGCCGCGCTCTTCCGAATCCTCCCGCAGCCTGAAGCCAGCGTTGTTTGTGACGGCCGCTCCCCAAGCTGGATGCTTGGCGTTCAGGTCGCCGACCAAGAGCACCTGGCCGCCGTTCCCCAGCACATTGTGGACATCACCTAGGTTTCGCCTCGGTACCCGCAGTCCTCGCAGGCTCGCAGGCTGGCCTGCAAAGAAGACCCACAAGACAAAAAAATTAACAAAGGCTTGTACAAGTAACTTTACGGTCATATTGGCTCGTCTCTAGCTACAATAGAGACATTACTTTTAAAATACACAACTACTTAAAGGAAGGAACGTAAATAGAAGCAAATATTTAATCTAATATGATAGGATACGCTGCAGTAATAGGTTTCTAGAAAAGCCTTTTTATCTCAGCGAGTGATTCCCGCAGGATAATGAAATGGCACGGACGGGGTTGCGGGAGAGCATTAGTAATTTATGAATTCCTTTATACGGCTTCTGCTTGTCACGGTGAAATTATGTTTTTGGTAATACTTGTGACACATTAATGGATTGAAACCCTTGTTCCCTAGAAAGCCATTTAATACGAGTACTATGGAATAATAGACACAATGAAATTGAGGCATATGATAGTGTTTGAAGAGGTTTTGCCACTTTACGTTTCTTGACGAGAAATATAGAATTGAATATTCAGTATAATATATTCTACGGCCGGTGTTTAGTTTCACCAATTTCGTTGTAGAAAATAAATACACAGTAATCTTCAAGCTAGTATAGTTTTTTTATTGTAAAATTCTATAGGTATTTTCTGTTCCACTTGCGTTCCACACACGTTTATTACTTCCTCGATTTTAGATCAGAGTCCACCTTGTTTTTAGCGACCTGCCGGCTCAGTTAGCAACAAGGCCTAGGCCATGCATCCATATGCATGTACGCCTAGGTCTAGGATATATATGCTACATATATTCCTATAATAAAAATTTTAAAAATCTTAAATATTACATAAAATTTATAAAAGCGTTAGATATATATTTAGGTTGTCTAATACCTGTAACACAAGTCCCTAAGGTAATTAGCACAGGACTGAGCTAACGTTGGGTGACATGTCCACAGATATTATATTTGTTTAAATTTAGTAGGGCGGTGTATGACAAGGCTGCTAATACCGTAGTGCAGCTCATTATGACCAGCACAACCGGAGAAGAGTAACTCACAATATAATAGCATTAAACAAAACGGCTATGCTGTAAAAGGGCTATGCTCTAGGGTTTAATGTAGACTTCGGTCTAAAGGAGTACGTGACTGTAATTTTTCAAGACTGGTTCTGTAGATGTCACCAAAAGGCTCCGACTGAGCTGGCCTTTTGGTGACATATGTAAAAATCTACATTTAAAGCAGAGGGATACACTTAAAAGTAGACTTTTATACTCACGAACAACAAAAATATTATGATCAAAGTTTTAAAACCATTATGACTGGCTTATTTTAACTTCAGCAATAAAGTCATTATGTGGAGGTAATTGCTTTATGCGTTTATACATCAGAAAATTATGCTTATAATTTATTCGCAAGAATCGAGCAGGTGCAATGTGCACATAAAAAAATTACACAACCAAAAAGACACAAAAAGGTGAGGTAGGTAATATATTATGGCGAAGTCTGATTTCCTGCTTTCGAAATCAAACGTTTGCGAGTGTAAATATTTTTCCGAGCGCCGTTTACGTAGCTTGCGAGAATATGGCAATAACGTCGTAATGGGGAAGGTTAGTAAATACTTACAAAAAATGTCGTGCGGCATTAATATTTTATTTTCACTTAACATATGCGCATAAGGTCTAAATCTGCTTATAATATGATTTGAAAGGATGATATTAAGTTTGTAGGAGATATGGAGGCGCCGCGGGGTTCGTTATAACGAACCGCTGGGACGTCTCGGAGTACTCTCGATCGCTTTCGAGTGAGATGCTTTTAAATTTACATCTGCATTTAAAGTTTATACACAACCTGTCGATTGCTACTTAGCTGTCGATTTTTATGACTCATCTGGCTACGCTCTTTTTAATCCTACCTTAGAGGCTAAAATTACATGTTTTAAGAGTCTTCTATATTTATGTAAACCGAAGTATCACAAGATCCATTAAAGTGCCTATCTGCATGCGTAACATCTAATGTCTATATTATTATAAGATTAAACACGCAATTTTTATTTACTTCAGACTACCTCAACATTTTCTGCCACCGTTTTCTAACAATACAATTATGCGTTTATAGTATAAACAATATTTATGCTACCCAATATAAACAGGGAGCGCCCATTAAGGACAAAGACGAGGAAGTACAGGAGTAAAATCTAAGTAGCCAATGGTTAAGCAGATGTCAATGGACGTTGGTAATTACTAGTGCTGCTGAGTTTGTTTCGCCTGATCTGCTTGGTTAAGCGTCAGGGTCGACCCGGTAGTAGTGAAGTCTTCAAAAAGATATTTGTAAAATCTTACTTGGAATGAAATATTTAGATTTCTTTTTGATTCATTGGGTATAACTATTCTTCTACTCCTTTAGGTAAATAGAAAAACAGAAGAGCAAAGAAAAAACAGAAAAAAAATATTTCATGTTCAGGTGTATTTCAAATATTTTGAATACCCGATCCTAGCTCAGGTATAAGTAATTTCCTTTTCATAGTAACTACCGCCTTTTTTTGGGCTGGTTGTCTTTTTCTAATAGTATAGGAGATGAAACAGCCATTAGGAGCCTTTCAACGACTACCGACATTACTGTCATGCAGATGGATCTCTCTCCCTCCAAGGAGTCTTCGTTATAGTTTCCATTAATAATACGTAATTACATGAGTTTTCTTAAAATTGACATCGATTCTTTGTAGTCTATTGTGCGATGTGGTCGCAAGCTTTCTTCCTCATATCTTATTCTACTTCTACATGTAAATGTCGGTAGCTTGCGGTCAAACAACAATTTGTTGTTTGACCGTCCTTAACATTTAAAAACAGCCACGTCCAGATCCCACGTTCAATCACGACACGCAAGCATAAAGAGAAAACAATACTGTCTCCAGGACCTGTCTTAAGGATTTAAAGGTAACAAAAACAAATAAGTTTTAAGGCGAACATGGACACGAGCACGCGTAATCCAAACAGATAGATCTTACTGTCAGCCAAGATGACTGAGGGGAGGGGGAGGGGGGCGCAGGTAAACAAATCCCGGCAATGCGACAACTATGAATCATCAGTTTTAATAACAATGGAAAAGTATTATCAATTATCGACCCTTAATTCCCTTAAACTTTAGATCGAAGTCCTTAATATTTTTTTTAACTTTTTTGGGAGGGCTTGGCTGTGTTCGATGATGCTTTGTTGGTTTCAGATGTGGCACATTTCATTGAAGAGGTAGTGTTATTTTATGTGTGTAGGCGGAGTATAAATATGTTCTTATTTCTTTTAGGTGCACTCCATTTTCATATAGGCCAGGTGTAATTGAAAAAATTAAAAAATTAAGAAATTGAAAAAATATCAGCGATCTGGCTTGCAATGGACTAGCACTACATAAATTAGCGAAGGGCTTGCATGGATATCTTTGTAATAAAATTAAAAAGTAAAATGTGGCGAAATGTGAAATTACTTATCGTCGTATCACGAATTGAAACTAGCCGTGTCAACTGGATCACGTCAATACGTATTCTTTATCACAATCAGGGCAAACAAGTCCTCGTCCTACGCAGATACGCTTCAGCCGGACCACAGCTTTACCTACTGATAGAGAAATACTAGAAACGATAATCAAAGATGACTTTTTAAACTTTAATGATAAACTATATGTTACAATACAATATAGTAAACAGTGATTCTGTATAAACTAAAAGTTCATTATTATTCATATAACTAATTTAATTGCATGTCCAGTCTAGTTGATTCCATTTTTTCGGTATAAAAACATTATAACCTTTAAATTAATAAAGAAATGGCTTAACACTGAGTCAGGTAGACTTTCAGTATTCAGATTGTTGGTCGGTACTGGTGTAATATGTTAGCTAAGGTTACTCCAATAGATATATCGTTTCTTGGTCTTTTGTTCTCCTTCTCGCCTGCTCTACAATGGCCAACCGCAAAACTCACTCCTGATAGATATATTGGCACTGAAAAGCAACCACTTTGAGGCGGTATCATATAAGCATGGGGTGCCTCCCAAATATCTAATATCGGCGTCTTGCTACTGTCACTGGTATAAAGAAATAACAATAAATGGAGACGCCCTACTAGGGGACCCGACTTACTTTATGGAATGAACAGTATACCAAATTAAGATACGATAGCTCAATAAATTCCTTCAACTTTTTATAGTATAGGGGGCAAACGAGAAATCAAATGCTTTTTACGACTACCGACGCCCATGAACATTCACATCATTACTATGCCGATGCGTTGCCCTCCTCCACCCCATGGCCCTCTGACGATTAGCAAATAAATGGGAAATAGTTTACTAAAATATTTATACCGATGTTATGTAAATGCGAGTTGTATTAGTATGTAAGAAGAAATCAGGAGCTAAGTGTTTTCTAAACGTTCTGATTGAGACGTAAGTTATGTATCGTGTATCAATACCTTTCTACATAAGTTGATGTGGCGTGACCGGGCAGGCTTAGCTCTATCGCAAGAGGCTGTGGGTGATTCTAAAGAAAGGCACCGTAGGCGGCGGTGCTATTTACTTTGATATAGTGCATAACGGTTTAGCGGAGTGGGAGATGGTGTGACGTTGAATTATTTTATTTTATGCTTCATATATTTGCCCACCCAATTGACTTGATGCCGTGTAGAATATCAGACTGGAATCCTGCTTTTAATTCCATAAAAAGTATTCCTTTTATGGCTTTATTGTCAGCATGGCCGATCAGGTCATCTTCTATTTCACAGAAAGGGGCGTACATTTAGTGGACTAATAAAAATGATGGGGGACTTTCTAAATTTATTATTACAGAAGATGTGATTTTTTTTCTACTTGCATGAGAGCTTTTGCTTTTTAACCCACTATCAAATCAATCAAAGCTCTTAGCTTCTCATGATACATCCTGTAGCAATGTACGTGATATGGACTGGAAGGGTCTTGGTCATGGAATGTGTTTGTGACTCAAGGCCATTACAATTTGAACATTTATTTAGTTCAAAACCAGTTCTTACAAACAACTCATAACATTACTGTGTACTATTTCGTTACTATATAGTACATGGGTTTTGTATAGGCTTAACAGGAGCCAACATAATCGATTAGTCTTTATATACGACTGCGCAACTGCGCAACATATATTATAGTGCACACAAACTTAGCCACAAGTTGATCTCCATCTGTCATACGTCTATTCCAATAAGACGACAATTGAATATAACGAGAGTGAAGTCACGCGCAGGACTAAGAGCATACAGTACATTGCACGAAGTAGCAACACCGCCAGCTTTTTGACTATTTCCTGACCCACAAACGATTTTAGTCAGCCCGGGATTCAAACCTGCTACCTCACTATCTGCCGTTGAACAACAATTACCTCAAGACCATGAGTGAGACTAATCTCTGTACCCATTTCATAAACATAACCAGTGAAAATTAACTCAACATATCATTTTAGCTTTGACAGACAGACAGTTTATAATTATGGCAATGTTGGCAATGATGTTTATAGTTTGATCACATAAACAGCTCGCCGTCTGGCCAAATATATAATTACCACATGAGGGACGATGTCACGTGGGGACGACATGGTTTACTTTCCTTTGTCGGATAACATACAACGAAACTGTCATGTCAAGGTTATGCTTACTCAATTACAATCTCATTTGCTCTGAAACTGGTTTCACATGTTCCTAATAAGATCTCGGTTAGCCTATTGGGCACTTAACTGGTAAGTAAACTACAATTTTCGAATACACAGATTCCGGGCAGGGTTGTTTAAATTGAAACATTTATATGGTAATTGGAGTTAGGCGTCGAATGCACTACCTTCACTTAATAGTGACTTGTGAATCTCGCACTTAAAATATTATTATTTCCCGCCCCACAATGTGGGCACCATTTTATAAGATATGACAGGGAAAGACAACACACTAGCTTATAATTTTTATTGGTAACAATACTTAATATTATAATCATTATATTTTTTAACTCCTGACAAAAATCTCTTGGCGTTAAAATATAATTTATATCACTAATATTACTTACTTATTTTTGTTTATTCCGTTAAAATAAATTGCAACGAGCCGTAAAGGATAATTTCAATAGTTCAGAACAGAGGTGAAGTTTGCCCAGGCATTCAATGATTTTTCGCAAAGAAAGTTTGTGCGCATTATAACGGAAGGGAAACGCTGAAGCAGGTGATATACTACTTTTACTCAAATATTGTGTGGTATTGAAGCTGAATGAGGCCCACATGGTACCGCCACATTTTTTTTTTGCAAAGGCCAGCACACTTTCCTGCCGCTGCTACTCCTGTCTCCAGGATTGACAGCGGCCACCACTGGTGGCCCTTTGATACGATCGCAGGTGCCGAATGCTAAAATCTGGTATAGGTTGAAGAGAAAAGGAGGGCAACACATTTTACTTAAGAGATATGATGAGTAATGTGATGGCCGTGCTGCGGTCGATTAGAGGAAATAGGTCAAAAGAAGGCATCTGCCTATGCGGATGCTAATGAATTTAATGGGCGTTGGTAGTCACTAAATTGCTCATTGCCCTTAGTCAGTCCGGGAGTCAAACCTGCGACTTCACTATCTGTCGTTGAACAACATGATCGCTACAAAACCATGAGTGAAACTAATCTCTATACTCATTTCATAATCATAACCAGTCAAAATTAACTCTAATTTTTTTTTCATTTTAGGTTTGACAGGCCTACCTACGGTTTATAATTATGGCAATGTTGGCAGTGTTTGATTTGATTTTAATGTATGATATATAAAAAATGGGGATATTTATTGGTATATGTAGTAGCTACAACTTACTAGGCTATAATTCAATTATTAAATTTTTTACCCCCTTAACTATACTTCTATAATTATCTATACTGCAAATAGTTCCAATTTTCAATCAATTGGTGATCAATCTCTATGTATTTTTTCAAGTCTAAATTTATTATTTCTTAAAAGAAAGTGATGAGACATCGCATTTGAGATATCAGCTGTATTTAAGAGCTAAAGCGTGTTTATTTTTCACATAATAATACGACCACCGTCAATAATACATGATACTTTCGATGTCGGAATTGGCTACCTAATCCGGAGGATTTGTCGAGAACACCAATTTTTACACAGGGCGACTGCCATCTGGCTTCTGGAACCCTGAAGGGGAAGCAGGCACAACGCAAATTAGATAGAACTCGAATAGACACATCCAGGTATCCCCGCGGTGTTTTCCTTCACCGTAAGTGCACTCAGAAAATGTATTCAAGTTAGAAAAAATAATTGATACATTGGTGGAGTTCGAACCTGTAGTGAAAGTCCGAAGCGCTAACCGCTAGGCCACTGAGGCCCCGAAACTAGTTATATAGTTTAAAGTTACTTTTGTAATTGGCTAAACAGGATTAATAACTTTCCCCACCATGGTTCAAGCCTTGTCGTGACCGTGGAACTTAGTAGCCAGGGGTAAACCCCGGCGAAGCCAATTGAAACGAAGGGGATCTTTGCACCTCTCTGATGAGAAGAGGGGGCTTAAAGATCAGAAGAAGGAATCGCTCTCGGTACTCCTCTTTAAGAGGGAACCTAAGAGCAACAGTAGTTGGCGCTCTTACGCACGGGGCAAGGAGCGAGGATGGGAACCTCAACCCAATTGTACTGTCCCAAAGTAGGTGGGGTTGTCCTGTAATGCCCATCTGTGGAGGTGGAGTGGCTCGGGCCGCCCTGATGATTGTAGTTCCGGGGCACCTCACCAAGAGCGACACTGATGGAACACGCGGTGGTTTTTGTGTGTGTGATGGTTTTTGTGCTGTGAGTCCCACACACCACTGGGCCCCACCCAGGGCCGATGAGGGCGCGTACATGCGTTTCCCCGCGTCAACAAAAAAAAAGGATTAATAACTTTAGTTGAAACGAGTAGAACCAGTCATAAATCAGCCCAATAAATAAACAATACCATTAGTAACTGTATATTTTGACAGCCCGAAATACTATGTTATGTTTTACAGTAAAAACATTAATGAGAATATAATTTTTCTTCTGTTTTGTGTTACTTAATATTTGAGCTTTTTACAGAATGGGTCAGCTTATACTCTAGATTATATTTAATGCATGATTAAATATGTTTCAAACTGATGTTTTTATCTTAAAATACACGTCTCAAAAAGTATACAGAGATAACTCCAACCAGATCCTCAAAAGCAGCATGACAGGAGACATCGCCACTTCTTGTCAGAAGTCTGCGAGCTAAAAGTATTTTCACGATCCTGCCTGATTTCACTTTGATGTGGTAATATTCTCCAATTGAAATTCTGTGTGTTGGTTTATATTTGAAAATTAATTGTAATTACTTCCCCTATATATAAATTAAAAGGCCGTAGTTTTACGTTATTTCTTAGGACGAGGGCCAAGAAGGGGATAATAACAAGAGCAAGAGAGTAATGTTTATTTGTCTCTTGCAAATCGTTTATTCCAAGCGGATGCCGACACTGAATGCTTGGAAATTTGTCCTGGCGTTTGAGCAAGGAGTATATTTTTAAAAGCGCTCTTGATTCTGCTTGTAGTATTCAGACTATTTTTATTTTTAAACGCCCATCCAGTCACAAATTATTCGCATTCATTTTAAGTGTTCAGCTCAGAAATTGTCTTTAAACAGTTGAATATACAAGGGAATAAAACTGTTCGAAATTGCATACCAAATGATGTCATAATTTTATTCGGTATGAAATAAAAATATCTTAGAAGCGATGTAAGATAGAAATAACGATGGATAAAATTTTATTATTATCTGCCACTGGTCGATTTTTTTGAGGTTAAGATTTTTTTTCAGACTTTTTTACATTTTCGTTTCTACCCACCTACAAACTGAATATTGATATATGTATAATGTATTTATTTTGGTAAGACTCATTGAAAAATGAATCAAAGTAGAAAGCACTACTTTGATTCATTTTACACTAGCCCCGACCGATATTACCTGAAACTAAAAGTTATTCATTACGATTTAGACATTACTTATCGTTACTACTAACATCCTAATTCTTTTACAAAATACTTGTGTAAAACATTACAATAAAAATTTACTATTATAATAACAATAAATATCCATTGAATTACATGTCTATTATAATAAGCAATATGTTACAAAACCACACGCCATATTATAAATAGTTTTTAAAGTGGATTCCTATGTAACTCAATTTACTGACCTATTAAATATATTTTTATGCTGGCACTTCGCAGGTGTGACATTAATTTTCAACTGGCACATTAAGCAGCTTAATGTTCGCCATGAAAGATTACCGCCTGACACCCAATTTATTTGTTACAATTAATTTTACGAAGACACGAAATAAAACATGCAACAAAAACTGTAACTTGTCACAATCGTGCCGGGTGTTAAAAAGTAATGTAAAGTCTAAAGATGTGAATGCAGAATAAAAGTTGTATAAAATGTAATGTAGATTTAGTTTGTAGAGTGCTATCGCGAGGACGTAGTCAGGCGTACGCAATTTGTGAACCATTTCTCTTCGCATGCCATACGACACTTTGCAGATTGCCGCGTAAGAAATGTGTGGATGTACCCACACTATATTCCAAAAAAGAAAAAAAAAACAATACTAATGTAATATTTATACATACACATTTTTGACATCATTTAGGTTATAATTTAAATGATGTAGGTACATTTATTTATAAAAGATGGACATAAATGTTATTGAGATTTCTTTAATTTGTTATACTTGAATGATGCTAACATCATTTTCATTCTTAATCCAGCTTGAGACTGTTTCTGAGCGGAGATTTTGCACTCCCTTGTATAAATTTACAACAATAAAATATTTTACACGCTTTACAACTTACATTTTACACCAACCACAGCACAACAAAAGTGAGGTGTTTGTTATTTTTTACTTTAATATAATATGATATTGTTTTAAAAATTAAAAACATAATTGTTTTTGTAGGTAATACTTGTCACATATAAATGCTAAAGATAGGTACAGTTATTACTTCATGAGCTATATTCGTAGATCGATTAAATGTTATATTAAATATGGTGCTACTTTCTTACTTATTAAAAAAAAAAAGAAAAAAGTACCTTCACGCCTATTACCCCGAAGGGGTAGGCAGAGGTGTGCTAGTACATCCACAACTAGTAAGTCCAGTAGATATACTAGCACACCCACGATTAGCCAAGGTACTGAGGCCTATGATGTCAAAGGCGGCAAGCCTATGGCCACTTCGGGCACATTTCAATCCAGGACAAAGTAGTGTATGCTCAGAATAATCTGAAAAACTTTTAATAATAGTTGCCCGTCCTGGGGTTTGAACTCAGGCCCCACGCGGGTAACGGTCTTAACAGGCGACATCCACACCGTTACACCACAAAGGCGATATTACTTATTTATATTAACATCTATCGAGGTGGTAAGGTAAGATCAAATGCTTTACGCCTAGGTTGTGAGCACTTCGTCCTAATATAACGAACTCAAGTATCAGTTTAAGGCAATGTCTATTCCCTGCAGGTGGCGGCACTCATTTTTATTTGGTATATTTCTATTTTCAAATGGAAGGTCTTTGAACGAACAATATTTTTATCTTGCACTGCACGATGACCATTGAGTCTGGTGTATTGTGTCGAAGCGAAGTCGTATTCGTCGGGACACAAATTGTCGTTTATTCCTTTAGCCGTAACCGACTGCGAATTTAGCTAACATATAGCTTTGTACGGATTTAGAGCTATTGTTACTCTAGGTCCTTACTTTTCACTGGAAGTGTGAATTTGTCAGAACTGTACTGGCATTTACAGGAGTTCGAGCATAATTATCTCGTTAGTGTAACAATATATGTGTCGATATAATTAGAGATACGGGGAGTTATGCTTCGCAGATTTTTCCATACGCTTACATGTAAAATGGAATGGGTTTTTATATTTTACTAGCTCACTTCGGCGGCTATTTTCTTGTAGAACTGAATAAGAAATCACGTCTTTATACTGTTAATGATAGTTGACAATGCTGATTTCTCATGTTATAATTTTATATTTACATTAGGCGACTTTTAGGGATCCAATGATGGATCCCTAAAAGTCGCGTTAAATTATATATTTATCGTGCCTATTAAAACATACAGGCAAACTGATGGATAATAAAGATAATATCCGTAGTCACCGGGTGTCCTATTGCTGATAGATTTGGGACAACCTACCACATTCATCAAAGATTTGCTACTATCGATTACAAAGCACTTCGAGTTTTTAATCGGTATTCACCACTACCGGTCTTCATACCTAGCCCAATATTCTCCTCCAGTGTAACCAGGACCGATCGGACGGTGCGTAAGGACATTTGCCCAGCTTCAAAAAGAACTTGGTTCTGTTTTTATTCTATAAGAAGGCAAATGAGAAATCGGCCTTTTTAAGGATGCTGACGCATATGAATATCTCCGTAATTACTATGTTAATGCCTTACCTTCCTTCCGACTTAAATGGGCGTGTGTAAATGAATTTCATATAAACATTGAGCTCACACTTACTAACCTTAAAAATCTATTATTTACAATTAAAATATATTATTTACAGCTAAAAATCTATTATTTGCAGTTAAAAATCTATCATTTAAAGGTAAAAATGTATTACTTACAGTAAAAATCTATTATTTACAGTTTTATTATAATCCTTTCGTTACATTATATTCTTATCGACGGTTGGTAGCACTTTATTTTACTGGCGGTTCTATGTGGAACAATATTTTAGCGAACGACAGCGGCAGGCGACGGTGCGACGTTTAATCTCGCCGCTGGGCGTGGGCATCTCATTTTTGCGCCGCATAGTAGCTTTGTAATGTCGCAACTGTTTAATAACTACGCGAATAGCAGCTTTGTAATCTATCGCACTATTTATGTGTCAGGATAATTGACATTTATCATTGAAAAACTTATCGCAATGACTTTTAATAATATATTTTAATTAAATTTTTTGTCTGCGGTCAATTAGTTTTATTTTCAAATAAATCAACCCGCGGCAGTTTAATTTGTTACCGAGATTTATGAATATAATTTGTGTTATTTAATTTAGTAGTTTTTTTAAGTTCAAATGTATAAGGAAGTATATAAAATACTAATTTGTCAGGGACTTACACAGAATGGACGGATCTGAAGACTATCTGTGTTGTGTAAAGAAAGTAGAGTATTGGGAAAACACGAGATTTCTGGAACATATAGTCAATAGAGAAGAGAAGGATAAATGACACAAGCCGGAAAGAAAGCCATAGGTGTTCATGAGCATAAGAACGTCCCATTCATTGGTTGATCTTTTTTAGCTTTGGTATAGTGAGAAATCCGATTATTCGATAAGTTGGCCATCTGCTTATAATTATTTCTTTACTGTACATATTTTTTTGTTTAATAAAAGAATCCCTTACGCTACTGCATTTTGTATTTGATGAAATAGACATAGATGATAATTTTTTACACGAAAACAACTATACGTTAGCTTCTTGAGTAAAACCTTTATGAAATATCTTAACGACTCCTTTGTCTTTATAAGGCTGGCGCCATACTGTTTAATTAAGAAATAGTGTCTTAATCGTTTTAGGCCATTACCGGGAGGCTATATTACTTTGAGACCGTAACATATTAAACTTACATACTAACTTTGTATGCTAGAGGGATTTTATAGCGTTTTAAACGTGTCCTGTTTAAATATTACTGTATAAAATGTTACCTGCCTCAGACTGTAAATTAGGTACTCGTAGTATAGCCTCCTTAACGAACAGCGACATATTCAGACTTGATGATCAATTTGACAGCTTGCTTGTCCTGGTAATTGACAAATAAATCTGTCCATCGGTTCTACAATATACAAGACCTGCACTTTCAGTTAATAAGGGACAGATTCGGTGTCCGTTATGTTGCTAAGTCATATTTATATTAGAAACTGTCTTTGTAAGACGTAGTGTCATTGTAGCCATGCAGGGCTGGCCCGAGCGTGAAAAAACAAAGCAAAACTTGTAGTGAGCTTATTATTAAATATATATTAATCTCATTTATATAAAATTTGTCTGATGATTGTCCTGGCGCGTTTCGTGCGGACTGTGATAGCCCAGGTGGCCCAACAGATCCTTATCATGGTGCAAGCCTTGTTGTGGTGATGGGTCTCAGTAGTTTGCAGGTGAAGGGCGAAGCACCACGGACGGCACCATAAATGACTACCCAATTAATATAAAAAATAAAACACACACAAGATTGCAAGTAAAAGTCTTCTTTTGTCGTATGATATTAATAAGATTAATACCGCTTGTGCCAGACAAGTCCACGTTAAAGTAGAACGTGTAGCATATTTTCCATATCATTATTATATATGTTTTTTTTATTTCGTGGTTTTCTTGCGTATTCATAGCAGATAATCAACAATGAGCAAATATTTATTAGTTATGATTGATTAATGTTTTAAGAGATTTTACGTGTGTTCCTCGGCAATTGCTCCATCCATAGCTGAAAACCACACGCAAGTCTGCTCAGTAGATTTTGAGAAAATCGACCACATTCGGACAGGCAGTTTTGATGACTTAGTTTTGTAATGTGTATAGTTCTGTACTTATGTAGCCAGTTATTGCTCCGAGTAGCAGGAAATCGGCCGTCTTGTTGTTAACCGATACACGCTTTGGACCGATGGACGAAAATGCTGGCGATGATGATGATTTATGTGTTAGTGTTGCAATATAATAGCATATTACATAGAAATTCTACACATACAAGTTCTTGGCACTCAATGTCTATTTTAACATTTCCTTGTCTATATTTGAAATGTATTCCTGTAAATTAACAATTTCTTTTTTAATAGAATAGGGGGAAAATGAGAAATCGGAGTCTTTTTACGACTACCGACGCCCACGAATATCCACATAATCACCACGCCGATGCGTCGCCCTCCTTCACCCCCTCCCATGGACCACCGGCTACTCACAAACCGCACGAAACGCGACACTGAAGATGTCACTTTCAGCGGTATTATATGAGCGAGAGGTACCTCCCCGATCGTGCCGGCCCAATTCCGTGGCATAGCCCGGTCAACCTCTCCCATTTGCGGGAAAAGAGGGTGGTCTGTCTCCTTTCGACAATAGTCTTCGCTAGTCCGATGGAGGAGTAGGTCCCTACGAAAAAAAAGAATTAAAAATTACTGGACAGGTAAGCGCCAGTTTATTTTTCACCTTTTTCAATAATAACCAATTTCGTTGCAATGGAGTGTGGCTCTACATAGTAATAACCTCTTTCAATTTTTGTAATGATAACCACGCCTTTGCGTCCTTTTGAATTGAAAGTCCCGATAGAATGAAGAAGGAAAGGGAAGGGAGGCTATACTACGAATACCAATGCGTCGTACTAAACTGGTAACTGGATGTTTAAGTGCGATAGTGACACACCAAAAGATTGTTCGCCCGCATGTGCAATAAATAAAGCAAATGGGTCGTCCAGTGAAGTACGTACGTAAAAAATCGTAAAAGAACAACTCTTTTGTTAAACTCGTTGTATACGTGAGGGGCCGGTGCCCCAAATTGCCCAATTGTATTGAAGTTGTTGAAGTGGGGTCTGTAATATTTAAAGTTTTGCACAACTGTTTCACTTATAGAAAACAGTGTTGTTTAGAAAAAGGTCAGCCATTCTACATTTTACAGATTAATTGGAGAGCCATCACTGTATACTGAGAGTACTTTGCGAGTTTAGGGATTATTACAGGAGTGGAGGTAAGGTGCATCTGCATAACAATTATGCGGATATATATGGGCGTCGGTTGTCATTAAAGGAAACGTTAGCCCCCTTACATTACCCAAAAGTCCCAACTCTTAAGCGAGCGAGCAGAAACTATGACGTTTCTAACGGAAGATGCGAAACTCCATCCCAATTCACACGAATATTTTTTTATGTCCACACAAAAATCACACGAAAACGAGTTAATATTGTATTTTCATAGATAGTTGATGGAGTGTTCTGTGTATTGTCACTTATAGATGGAAAATCACGATATCACTCCATGAATAGAAACTATTTTTATAAAATTTCCACTATTTATTAAGTATAATTTCTACATGTACGATCTGTTTCGATTTAAAAATAGTTTACATACATCTAGTGATAACTTCAGAGAGATTATTTCATAATCAGAAAAGCTTCAATACTAGAATATATATCCAGAAAACTGTGGCAAACTAACCCGTATCAAACATCGAAAAGGATTAATTAAATGTAATTTCAAATTTGTAACATAACACATACACACACGAAGTAGCTTTGCTTTTAATCAAATCAACTCAGGTCATTCTTACATGACCGAGCAAGCTAGAAAAAAAATGAAAGCACTGCCAGTTAATTATACGTACACAACCTTAAGAAAGTAAATACGCGCGGCGATATTTACACAACTTGAAGGTATGAAAGCATTTTGCAGCATCAGCTCGCCAGTTGTTTATCCGATCGGAATTTGTGGAAGAAAACTAAACTTTGTTTGCGTTCCATTCGATCGCGCGTGTTCCTCGCGAAGTGGAGCGTTCGGCGACCACAAAATGCAATTATCGACCGATGTCTGCCGCAACTACGCTCGGATTGCATTCCGATGCCGAGCATGATGATTCAACTAAACCATAGTTTAGAGCGTCTTATGATAAAGGAGACATTTCCTTGCCTACGTGATTTCTTTCTTATAGCATAAGGAGCAATCGGAGCCTTTTGATTACTACCGACGCCCTTGAACATTTCCTGGATTGCTACACAGATGCATTGCCCTCCTACCTTAATGGGTCACCGGCTACTCACAAACCGAACGAAACGTGGTATCAAGTGACTTGTTTTCATGCACTTCCTTGCATAGGTCCAATCTGAATGTGTATTGTTCCGCTGTATTATTATCGCTGATATCCGATATCCTTAGAACAGATTGAAAAGTTCTTGAACATCTAAATAGACGGATGAATTTATATACATACATGAGTTTCCGTTGGCCCATGGGAGTCGCAGTGAGCGGATGTTTACATATATTCTAGCCTAATTCACTTCAAATCCTGAAATAAATTTTTGGATTCGGTCCTGTTAGTTTTTTAGTTCATTCCTTACAAACATGACTCATAATTCAAAACGAAATACAAACATTTTATCATTAAAATAATACTGTAGAAAAATTTGAGTAAAGTTCCACTTATACAAAAACAATTTCGATTTAAAGCGGAGTAAAGGTAAACGTGCAGCGAATTTTTTTTTCTACAACAAACTGTGAGCTAATCCTCATGAGAATTTCATAATGACTAGTCATTCACTACCGCGTCGCTAAAAGCATTTTTCCTTTTTAATATCTCCCTCGACGAAACTAAGTTAAATTGGAACGTTATTTTAGTCCGGTAAAAAAACAGACGTGAGTTTTTGCATTTAGCAAAACGAAAAAAGCTCGCGTTAGTAATGGTTTAATATTAATATAATTACAATATCTCTCCAGAGATACTGTCTCGCATTTAATGTTAGCTACTGCCGAATTAAATATGGAAGTGTAGTGCAAGAATGATATAAAATGGTCTATATATTTTTTTACATGTTACACTTGCACAAGTTTGGTTCTATTACGGTTGTTCAACTGCCAAGTTGTGCGATTGTAGGACATTATAATCGCACTAATTCATTGGTCAAAATTAACGCTTTGGCCCATTGAACTAGTGCGAAAGAATATTTTCACTTTTTTATAGTTGTTATAGGGAGAAAAACGAGCAGTGGACGCCTTTTAATAGCCACCGACGCCTATAAATATTCACGTAATAATTATGCAAATGCGTTGTCCTCCTTTCCTCCCCGCCTGACATGGGCCCCCGGCTACTCTCAAACCCCACCAAGCGCGACACCAAAAACGTCACTTTACGCCGGTATCATGAAATCGAGATGCCTCCCCGGTCGTGCCGGCCCAATTCCGCTGCAACCTCATACTAACACTATCCTGTTAAAATGATAATATTGTTTTTTTCATAGAGTGGCAAACTAACAGTTGAAGCTTTTTGGTGATTACCGAGACGATACGTTGTCATTTGGATGATTGCGGACCGATTCCTGTATAACGAAACAATAGCACCTTCAACGATTGGTGTCTTAAAACACCTTTTACTTCTTTTTCGTCTCAGCCTCATCCCGTTTCTATATCAGGCATGCTATCGGGATCTCCGACCTAATATGCCCGGAGTAGTCGTAGAGGGGTGGAAGGGCAGACAGGGACCAGCACAGTGTCACCGATGTCTGCTCTTCGGACACTCTTCTGCGCACTGCCACCGGGAAATTGGGTGCGTCCGCTGCCTTGGGGTCCATGCAGTCGGGGATTGCCCGCTGCCGAAAGGACACCGCTAACGACCGAAGGCAAGGCCTTCCTCAGGGAGGCCAGAGCCCGAAGTATGTCCATCCGCCCACCTATCCCACCTATCCCACCCAAGCCCGCTGTGCAAGAAGACCGGTTTCGACTGGTCCCTCCCGGCCGACACCACACCACACCTGCGCCCGCGGCTCCGTTGCGCAGGGAGGGACAGTTCGAGTACGGCCCAGGCCCATCTCTTGCCGCCCCGGCCAACGACCCCAAACCCAGGCAGATGACGACGGCCAAGCCCAAGAGGAGGCGCACTCGTAAGAGGAAGCCCCAAGCTGTGGTCGCCCAGAGCTGCCACCTTCCGCAACAGGAGACCGCCGTGACCGTAGTGCGCCGAGTGCCCACACAGGTTAGGGACCCGGAACACGCACGCTCACCTACACGCGCACCGACACACCACACATCGCAGACACTGACTCCAACACCACGAAGATCAGTCCCCCCACCTGCGGGGGGACCGAGGCGTTCCGTAGGGGAACGGCGCCAGCGCGACGAGCTCAGGGTCCACGCTGACGATCTCAGGGAGCTAATCCGAGAGATCGTCAGGGAGGAACTGAGGGCGGTCGTGAAGGATGTCCAACCCCGGAGGTATAGGAGGCAAGGGCGACAGTCTTCGGCTGCTCGCTCAGCAGTACAACTTACAGGTTATTCTGCTGGGTGAGACTTGGCTGAGGCCGACGCAGAGCCTCCGGCTACCGAATTACGTCGCGTATCGGAGGGACGAGGTGTCGCCGAGCGGGAGGCCGTACAGAGGTACGGCTTTGCTCGTTCGGCGGAACGTCGTCCATGACGAACTGAGACAGGGCCCCTTCACCGACATGGGCTCGACTGGCATAGTCGTTCACATGGCGGGGGAGGAGCTCAGGATCTACGCAGCGTACAGACATCCCGGGAACAGTTTCGACCTAGGTGATGTCCACAACGTGCTTGGTAACGGCGGCCAGGTATTGTTGGTCGGTGACCTGAACTCCAAGCATCCAGCTAGGGGATCGGCCGTCACGAACAACGCTGGCTTCAGGCTGCAGGAGGATTCGGAAGAGCGCGGCTACACGGTGCAAAGACCACCGTGTCCTACACACATGTCTACGGATCCCCTGCGCACCCCGGACGTTCAGGACATCGCCCCACACCAGAACATCAAGGACACGTCAACATCGAGGTCCTGTACGATCTCCACACTCAACACTTACCCATCCTCGTCACACTGGATTCCGGAGCAATCCTTTGGGAAGGAGTGCGGACCAGAGAGAGGATCGACTGGGCTGTCTATGAGGATAGCCTAGTCGACTTCACCATCGCCGGGTAGCTGTCTACCCCGGACGAGGTGGAGGCTGCCGCTCGCCGCTTCATGGAAAAAATCCGGGAGGCGCGGGCGGCGGCGAACACCGTTGTACTGGTAACAGCGCGCCGGCGGGGTGAGCTCACCCCGAGCCTACTGGCGGAAATGCCAGATGAGGAAACTCTGGGCCCGCACCCGCTGTCCGAGGATCAAGGCACAACTAAACAAGCTGGCCGAGGAACTGTCTACGAGGGTGAGGGGGTGTTGTGGAGCAGGTTAGGAGAGTACAGTCTTCTATGCCGGCGAAAACGGCACCAACCCGCACGCCCTCAACAGACGTCTCACGAGGCTAAAAACCACCATCACTCCACTAGACACCACAGGCGCGAAACACTACGGAGCGCAGGCACGCGCCGAAGTGCTCGCATCACACCTGCACAAACACTTTTCTCACCACACCCTATGCCGCCGTCGTTCGAAGAGCACCAAGAGCAGGTGGAGGGCCGAATTCGAGAGCACTTTTAGAGCCCGACGCCACCACTCAGCGGGACGGAGTTCATCTCCTCTCGCTGGATGAGTTTGTGGTTCGATTGTCGAGCGCTATGTTCAATAGGGCAGACAATGGACCGCATGCTCATCTACGTGACCTGGCCCCGCTGCACGCGCGTCCACCCGACGGCCGGCCGTACCCGCTTGAACTCGTATTCCACCAAGGGGAGAGGGGTCCTCGGTCCCAGCGATCGGGATGAGGATCACACATGCGCATGCATAACACACCCTATCACTACTCACCACAGTCACAACACACCACACAACACACGGGCCCTAAACAGGCCTACATTCCCTCCCTGAGCCCATAAGCCACGATGGCAAACCTGCAAATTTATTGCGGCCCCGTTACCGAAGGGGTAGTTGTCCCCTCCCGAACCCACCCGGGTTATGAGTTTCGCCTCGGTGCCCGTAGCCCTCGCAGATCATCTGCGAAGATGACCAGGAGTAGTAGTAGTAGTAGACCTAATATACGAAACTTCACGAAGGCATCAGGTTTTAGACAGGGCGACCGTCATCTGACCTCTGCAACTCTGAAGATAAACTAGACGCAATCCTGGATTAGCTAGAATTCGATTACACAAATCCAAGTTTCTTCGCGATGTTTTCTTCACCGTAAACACAATGAGAAATTATACTTAAGCTAGAAAAATTACTAGTATCTTGGCACATACACGGAATCTCACTTCGGTTCTAACACGAAGGTGTTATTTCTGCATTGAGACTTACATAATATGTAACGTGAGACTAACCAACTGCGCAGGACACATCGCACAGTACACAAGCGTGTGCGCAGGAATCTTCCACCCTCTGTTACTATAATCTCCTATTTCGATTGTATAACAGTCCTACACGACCGGACTAAAATCAGGCGTACGACTGGCGGTTTATCGTTCTCTATAAAGTAGAGAGGTGCCAGCGAACTTTCTGGCTTCGGACAATTATTTGAAATTCTCTCTCTTTGAAATTCTTAGTAATATGATCCGGACCAGGGCTCTAGCCCGGAACACCACGACTGTGGATTAACAAGTCACTAGTTCACGAAGCAGTTACAGATATATAACAACAGCAAAGCAGTCAAATTTCTTCTGAAAGGTCTGAATCCAAAAAAAATATAGTTTTGTGTATTTGAGTGACGCTAGTTACTTGAAATTCAGCAATCCAGCAGTTTGTTTGCTTTTTATGAATGCCTATATCGTTATTCACGCCAAAAATGATGTACGGGTTTGGATAAAATTTGGAACCGATATAGATTATATAATCGGGAACAACATTAAAATATATTCTATCCCTAAACAACCTAGGGAAATATTTTATTTGAATAAAACCACGGGGTTACTGCTAGAGCAAATTTTTTTCTCTTTAATGATTACTTTGAAGAAGACAAAATTTCGCGTATTCCATAATGAGGCCCAACAGCTAGAATGTAGAAACATATTCGCTAAAGTTATTATGATTGCACGTGCATTTATCAGTTTATCGAGCACACGTCTCAGGTTGCGGAGGCGTCAGGCGCCGATACGTACACACAAACATGGCGGGACGAACGCTCGCTAATGAACCAACTTTACTTCTTCCACATGCCACGGCGGAATGATTTTAAGTGATGCGAGAAATACAGACACGCGCGAAATCGATAACAGACGCACTTTATGTTGATAATTTGCCATCAATATCAGCTTTTGTCATTCCAATGCTTCACGTCACTTTTAATGAATGCTAGATCGCCGACGCCATTCTGAATACCTGCTATCAGGACCATATCAAATCTGCTTCCGGTATATATTAAAATAGCCAAACTTGGACCCTTGGAGTTTGGCCGTTTTCAGGAAGACAAGGTATCAATATATATTATCACTTTATCCCCATTAAAACAATATATATGAGGGTAAACGAGAAGTCGGAGTTATTTGGTGACGGACATTATTAATCTACTCTTAAATGGATTAACGAAAATTTGTAAGAAATGCGACACTATAGTCACTTTACGGAGATATCATGAGCAAAATCTACCTTCCTAGTTGTGCTAGCTAGTGACTATACAATGCGGGCAGAAGAAAAGTAAAAAAAAACTAGAACTACATAGTAAATTTCGATATGTGTGTTCTCTGTAACATGACTTGGCCACTGCGAACTCAACCCGCTTGATCTCCACGCTACAATCTACTTTACTTTACTTTCCGTCAAAGCCAAAAAGATATAACATTCATGTAGAGCTGTCAAATCCATTTTTAAAATTTATAAAGATACTTCAATCGTTTAACTTTGATTATCAAAGTATACATTTTCGGGTATATACTTTTGATTCCTTGATCTGACTTGGTCTTATTACGAAGTCACGAAGTCACCTAGTGATCGTTGTAGGTACTGTACAGTAAGTGACACGTTGGGATTGTAAAATATCTAAAAAACGCGATGGACTTCATGAAACTAGTTTTGTAGTAACGAGGAATCCGCGTCAAACGAAGAAACGAATTTTTTAAGTAACTACTTACTAATTATTTATTGGAATTAAAGCGTAGCGATTGTTATCACATTAAGACAAGGATAACAAATGGCGTATGGACTTCATGTCAGTATGTTTTTTGTTTACAAGGGCTGCAGGAGAGCTTACGATTAACATAACAAAACAGGCTTCATGTTAAGTAGATAAACCTCCAGTTACGATCGGAACGGCAGTCGGCGCGCGCGCACTGTTCTCTCTTTCCGACATGACTACGAAAAAATCGAACACGCTTTGGACATGACAATTTTAAATTTAGAACAATGATAAAAAAATATTTTTTAATTTTTAGTATCGTATTCATAGCGGCATTGAGCGCGGAAATCGGTATTAAAGGTAAAGTGAAAAAAAGATATTCCGTTATAAAAAATGATAACTTGTCGTACGAATGCTTCTACAATAGGACAATTTTTGACAACGTCCGAATATTGCAGCGTGTTATTTTTAATTCCGAGTACATTTTCACGGGTAAAATTTCGAGTGTACAAAACGTTAATTCGGACACGAAAAAGGCATATTTCAAAGTGTACATACGTAGAGTTCTGAAAGGTGATATAGATGATATAAGTGATTTTATTAATTATGGATTAAAGAACGATATAAATAAAGGTTATGTGTTGCTCGAAGGGGGGCCGCTGCGGAAAATCTGTTCGGTAAACAAGGGATGGGTGGCGATTTTTTTTGGCAGTCAATTGCCAACATCGCTGAAGCTACTTATTAATCCAGTTCCAGCGAGCGGGAATAGAGTGCGACGAGTTAAATCTATAATAAAAGGTAATTTATGTGTATATTTCAGATTAACTGACGCGTTTTTTTAAATAAGAAATACCTTAAAAAATCATAAATATTATATACTTTTCTTTTTTATTTATTTTCATAAAAGACAAAGAATATATTTTTAATAAGCAAACCAAAAACAACAGAGCTTTGATGAAATGCTCAGCTAATATTTTATTATTATTGTTGTCTACATAAATTATTATATATAACATTTGAATAATAGACACGCATAAAAATATAACAAGTGAAATTTTTAACACAATACTTACCGTACATGACTTCATAATCGTTTGAGAATACTGGCACTATGTTAAAAATAAACCGTACTTATTAATTTTTGAGACAAGTAGTTATCACCATTTATCACGGTTTAGAACTCTAGACGGACTACTTTGGTGGTTTTCTCACGAGGGGTTAATGTCAATACTTTATATTCAACTACTTCACTTTTATTTTCCAAATATTAGAAAATACAAACAATAAAACGACTTTTACTGATTTAATCGCGGTTTATATAATTATCTAACTAGCCCGACGTTTCAGAAGCTTTATGGCAACCACGGTCATGGTAGTTAAGTAATCAAAGAAATAAAATATTGTAATTAGTAACTTTCGCGTAAACTTAAGACATCAAATAGAAACAATATATATATTCTTTTTAGTATAGGGGGACAGACGAAAATCGGACACTTTCTACGTCATGCGACGCCCATGAAATCAGCATAATTACTATGCCGATGCAGTGACCTCGTTTTTGCCTCCTCCAATGGGCCACCGGCTACTCATAAACCACATTAAACGCGACACAAGGTATTATTATTCTATTGTCATGCAAGGGGGAGGTATTGCAAGCCGTAGCTTGGCACTACCTCTTCTAAGGCACTAATGTCGTTAGGATCTGTATTCGCAATTCTTTCAAAAAGATTTTGTACGAAACCATCGTAACACCGGACGTACGCGTATCTACCGCATTATTATTACAAATAATGATTAATGATAAATCTAATCCGCCATTGTAATTACAAGCCCGCGGCCAGTAAGCATTACAATCTCCTCAGGGGCGCTGTAAGTCAACAGGCGAACCGCTACGGGAAAAGTGCGATAATAACCATAATGTCTTTTACATTTTTCATTGCCCGAGGACCCGGACCAGGTTCCCACCTGGTCCTGGTCCGGGAGGTGACCCAGCAGTGATCCGGTAAAGTGATGAAAAAAACCACGGTATCACTTTTTGAATAAACTATAGGAATTAGCAGGTACCGATGCTTCGTGATAAGACACAGGCCGATGACTTTAGAACCATATAAGCGCATAGTCGAAGTTAATTCACCCGAGGAATATAGTGCAGTAGGGGGAGGTGATTTCGTACTAAAAGCATGGTGCGAGGATGAGAGGATACGTTACCATTGCACTGTCCCGAAGTTGTTGGTGGTTTGTGGTTCGGGCCAAAACCTCTGCGTAGGTAGCGTCGACCTCTTACGAGACTGATTGTCCATCCACGCATCCATCCATCTGATGATTAACAATTTCGTATTTTTTAAAGAAATATTTAAGTTTATTATTTAAGCTAATTTAATAATAATTAATTAATTTGATATTTATCAGCGCCCCATGATCAGTTATCATGTACTGGCGATTCTCCTCGGCTTCGTAAGTAAATTCTTACCTTCACAAATTATACAATATATATCTTATAGCACACATCAATAAAAGGACTATTCAACCCAAAATTAATTTATTAACTCAGCCCAGTAGTTCCTGAGCTTTGCACTTTGCATCAAACTGTTCAGATTTACATTCTTACTATAGATATAAAGATTGAATGTTTTAGCTTGGATTTTGTTTTACAGTGGTAAAACATACCGACAAAGTTTTGAGGGAATTTGACATCCACAGGGGAAACAATGCCGGTACAGGGCTTGTTAGGAAAGTAAAATATAATTTGCATTCTGTAATACGCCGGCTTCGCATACCGTTACGCCCGCAGTGCCGGGGATGTTTCACAAGTGTGTTTGTGTATGCGTTCCCATTCGTTAGGGGTTAAACAAACGAGCGAAGATCGTGTTGTATTATTGCTCCATTGCATTCAAATTGTGTCCGCACCACAGAGAAATCATCCTTGTTCGAACAAGGGTAACAAGTTCTCTCTATGTATATAATGGGCAATGCTGTCTTTCACAGACTATAGACAAGCTCACTTACCCAATTTTACTGATCTTTTTGCTTATGATGTGCAAGCGGCGAGAAGCTTCATCTGGTTTTCGTCTGGCAACGAGACTAGGTTTAGAGTCGAATGTTGGACAGAAACCCTTGCCTCCCGCAGATTCCGATAGGAGAGTATTTGTTACAATAATTTAACTATTATGATCATGGCTAGAGGGATCGAGATATCCGTCTTCCCCTGGTTCTGACGTCGGGGCAGCTAATGGAGAGTATCATGAGCGGGGACGGGGGTCTCCTCTTCACCTGTACTGGTCTGATTCGACTACGCTGCACTAATCACATTTATTACCACAGTTGAAGCATAACATTAATTTTATAAATACTGCGTAATTTATTGTTCTATTAAAGAATGAAAATTCTACTACACGGATTTCAACTATGGTAGATAATCTTTATTTAAAACTTGCTCATGGGTTCTGCTGCATGTATTATTTATTAAACGCCTCATCAGTTCGGTATTGGTCGTTGGGGGTTGTTAACGATTACAATAAATAAAATATTTCAACACCGTAGAAAATCCCCATAAAAATAAAAAAAAGTATCGGTAAGAATGTAAGAACAAAAGCCAAGCCCTTGGAACAACCTTTTGTTTTTTATTCTTTCTCGTACTACGCACATTTTATTTCTTATTTTCGCATTCCATATATCGATTCCGAGAATAAAGGTTTTAGTCATAATCAACGTTTTATTTAACTAGGCCGTTATATAATCAGGATGTTATAGTTTTTATTTTGATTCCAGTCAAAGTTATTTTTCATGATTTTTGCGTTCGTATATCGGAGCAGTCCTAACAAATTTGGTGCAGACAAAATAAGATAATTTTATTTTTCATAATTTATACTGTTTGTACAATGACGACGTTTGCAGATGGTGCGAAAATAATAAATGTGTCGAAAAATCTTTATTTTACAGAATAAGGTGACGTGTTTCGCATTTCCGCCACGTTAGATTACACGTTAACATGACAAAAGAATATACTAAATTCTCAACAGAGTGTGCTTTAGAACACATTACTGTAATTAATTTTAAAATGATGTATGACATCATCTGTAGGTCCACTGCTGGACCTATTATTTTGTATTTTTATTCAATGAACGCCAAAACGACCGATCTCCTGTTACTCGCACCCATCCCGGATCGGCTACAGCGCAGAGTTCGTCTTCCCACCTGTTTTCCTAAGCGCGGTCACCCCTCCAGAATTTTACTGGCGCATCTGCCATCTGTTCCTCTGCGTGTGTGACCAGCCCATTGTCACTTTAGCGAGTTTATTCTTCGAGTGATGTCGGATACTTTAGTTCTCTACATCATAACTTCGTTACGAATCTTATCGGTCAAAGAAACACCAAACATAGGACAGATATTGACGCACTAAGTTTACGCGAATGTTAGTCATTACAATAAAACTATTTTTATGATTTTATACGTGGTTTATTAAATTATTTGTGTAGTCCGACGTTTCAGAAGCTTTACAGCAACCAGGTATAAACATAACACCTCAAGACAGCAAGATATAATAAGTACTGTTTGCGTTCATCGGAACAACAAAAATTATAATTCTTCGGGTACTTTTAAAAATTTGGTACATCAGGACATTTGTTATCTTAGTGTCCCCATGACCATGGTTGCTGTCAAGCTTCTGAAACGTCGGGCTACATTAAAAATTGAATATACCGCGATAAAATCCGTAAAAGTAGTTTTATTGTAATAACATGTGTTAGGTTAGTATTTTAACATCCCTACTAGCTGAACGAGCAGTCGGATAACGACTCCTATAGCTAATAAAAATCAACAAAGATATTCAGATGTGTTTCTCACCTATACCTAATTTGCGACAACAAATAAATAATATAGTTTCATGACCCTATCGATTAAATATTTTTTAATAGTACAAGGGGGTAAAAATGTATCAAAGCCTTTTGACGTCTACCGACGCTCATACACATTATTGCCATGTAGATGCCTTGCTCACCTTTTCTCCTCCTAATGGGCCACCGGCTACTCAAAAACCGCACGAAACGCGACTCCATAGCCGTAAATTCACGGCGGCGTCTTGGAAGCGAGAGGTACCTCTCCAGTCGCACCGGCCCAATTCAGCTGCAATGCAGCATGGCACTACCTCTTACTGAAATCATTTCCATTCTAATTATTTCATACAAAATAGAACTTTACAAATCTCTTTTTGAACGCCTCTTTTTTCCACCGAATCAACAATTGCGACATGGGTGCGGAATGAATCTATCTGCTTACCCGATCATACAGGACTTATTTGTCCATTTAAATAACGGGAATAGTCAAAAATACCACGACAACTTCACTTAAGGATCCGGTAACATTTTTTTAAGGTTGCGAAAATCCATTAGGATTTATAGAAATAGCTATAAATAAAGAATTGCTAACAGCTCCTAGTGCTAACACTCTCCAAACCCACATCCCTCGTGAACGGCTGACATTATCACGCAGCTTGAAACTTACCCTACAAAAGCCGACTGTTATATTTGACTGGTTATGTTCAAAGTTTCATAATTTGGTGAGAAACAAAAAATAGAAATTAAAACAAATGAACTCTTCCTTAATTTGAATTATAACTAAAAAGAACTGAGATCATATATTAACATATCCTACCTACGTGAAACCGCAGGACACGCTTAGTTGTTAATAAATACACGATAAAACCATACAACATATTGTAACAATTAAAAAAGAATAAATAAAATTGAACATTTAAATTGTCCGAAGTGCCTTTTATCCCATCGAAGTGACTTATAAATAAACTTAATTATTCCTTTTCCGGCGTTGACCGGCTCTTCTGATTTCATGGCGAGGCACCGGCGGTGTATTATCTGGAGATGATTATCGGGTGTGAATTGTTGGTCCCAAACTTGATCTGCAGCCGTAAACCCATTCATATAGACAAACTTATGGTGATGGTAACAATTATGTTTACGTTATCAATTATCACGTCAAATGCTTTTTCTGTGTTTGATTTTTGACATAATTTACCATACTATATCTGTATGGGTTAGTTTGAAAACATTCAACCTATTTTTCGAGTGTTTAACTGTTTTTCATTAATTCTTTAAGTATACTTTGTTGTGTGAAATTATTTTTCATTAATTCTTTAAGTATACTTTGTTGTTCCTTATATTATATACTACATGTAGAGAAAATTGGTGACGAATAGCAAAAGCTGCTACCAACAACGGAAAATCAGACAATCCATGACCACGATTACTCCGTCGCCAGTGTATGACCAAGACGAGTGATGTTAAATAATTTTCAAACATTTTTTGTCTTAGAATAACAGTGTAATAATTACTGTATAGTACAGATTTATATTTAAGTTTGTTAACATAATAATTATTTTCCTCAGAACTTATTCTCAGTTTTTCTACATATGGATTTTATTCTTCAGTTTTTTATTTAATGAGAATAAAATGTTTTGGCATAGGCTCATTTGAATTACTTTTTAATTGTCGACTAAGTGGTGTTATATTACAGGTTGGATGCGAATAATAGTCAAGGTTTCAAAACCTTGATATGACGTATGAGACTTTGATTATTCATCATCAGCTGGAACCAGGCCTCCCCCATAGAGCTCCGTAGATCATGACCGTGGTCACGAGCCACTTGCATCCAGTGGTTCGCCACCACCTTAACCAAGTTTTCAGTCCATCGGGTGGGAATGCCGTTCCACACTCTATCTTCCGGTCCGGGACTTTTGCGTTCGTGATGGCTCATTCATTGCTTCTGTAAATACCGAGACGACTATCTCAATCAGCGGTTAAGGTATAATGAAAAATAATAGCGTGCGTTTTAAAACCTTTAATATATGTATACACCAAATAGGTATAACAAATATATATAATGCTCACGATTTTGTCCATAATTTTATAGCAATTTATATTTGTTAATAAAAATGGTCTAAGCCATAACAAGAAACGCGTCTCTTTGTTGTAGCTAAATTATGGACACCAAATTCTACTCCTTACTCGAAATGTATTCGTAGAAGTGCCTCGTGGGCGAGGTCGCACCGTGAGAAAACAAATGAAGCTTAATGGGAGGGGGTCAGCGAGGAAATAACAAATCTTTCTAAAAATAACCGATAACTTTACGAATATAATGAAATGGGTATATAAAGGAGTAACAAAAATGAATAAAAAATTAAGCAGTATTCACGCTAATTGTATTAAAATAATTAAACCAAATAAGCAAGCGTAAAAGATAACATAATTTTAAAAACCCTACTGGAAGATTTATTATCATGAAGACAAGGTAGCGGGTTGATAAAAACAAATGGCCGTGCACCGGAATAGTCCTTCGCTGGGGATGGGAGCGCCGCGGGCCGTCTTGAAGACCACCAGCGTCGAGACAGGACATCGTGCGACAAAGTTATCGACATACGTTCAATTAAAACCATTGTTGCCGCGAACAACCGCGCCTATACAACACAGCCGAACACGATAACTCGCAGCATGGACCCATAACGATTCAGATATCGCTCGCAGTAAAAGGAGATTTATTAAAACTATTTGGAAACTGATTCGATCGAAAGCGTACGATTTGACATTTAGATAAGACGTTAAAATTTATTTATCCCTCAGCCGCGTCGCATCCGAGTGACAATGGAATAAAAAGGTTATAAAATGCACCGGCTATGGGTCGCCCACGTCCCGAGAGTGTTGTTGCTTGTACGTAGTGCTACATATCGTCCGGGACGCCGGCGGAGATAAAACGCGACTGTTATTACTAGCCGGTGATGCTCGCTAGCATGTGTAAATTCCTGCGGGAACGCGACAGTTTAAGCCTTGCGTAGGCAGACTGCATAAAGCCTTCGGCGAGACTCGCACTTCGTAGTTTAATCACTAATTCAAACCACCACTTTATTTAAAATTATGAGTGACACCGGTGCAAGATCTCAAACGTAGAATATAAAAAATAAAACCTTTCTGGAGAAAAGGTTTTGTTTTTGAAAGCAGGATGGTATGTTTGTGAATGGCCAATGAAAAGCTAAATAGCATACATTTTATACTAGCTAAGCCTATGCAGTTCGTTCAAGGGTCAGGTGAAAAACGCATAAGGATTAATAGACATAAAATATAGCATACATTTTAAGTCGGACCAAGTAACTTATCAGTGCGAAATTTCATTACAATTATTTATCAGTGGAAACTTTATTGATGTCTACGATGTAAATTATGTACACAAACAATAAAAAAAATCTGTGTTTTAATTTAAAAAAAAAATTAAGTCAATAAGAAATGTTAAATCGTATTTAATATTTTCAGTATAGAAATACGTAATATAATACATAGACAAACGTCCATGATCTGGGCGGGATCCCAGCCCGCACTCTCTGGCGCAACAATCAGTGGCGACTCTCTATAATAATAAATGGTTTTTCTTTTCCCGAATGCACATTTAAAAAGTCAGTCCAGTAACTTTGAAGATTAGCCTTGTCAAATAAGTGTGGCTTAAATAGTATGGATGTTTGTACAACAAGTCATTACATTGTGACCTACCTGTCCGAATCAACGTACCTGGTGATAATAGGTTTCACTGCTTCATTCACTGCTATTTCATTGTAAACGTTCTCGATCACAATATTCTGCTTCCTACCAGATTTACTGACATACTGCATTGCAATGAAATTTGGTCGGGTTGATCCGTAAAGTACCTACAGCTCTTTGAAAGACCGCTACAAGATTCCTAATATTTCGTTACCCAGGATGTAGTTTCGTGAAAGTTAACTCCAAAGGCTACACTCATAATATGGATATGGGATGTATATGGGCGTCGGTTTCTACTACACATTCATATGACATTCTGTCGGCCTCCTACGTTATAAAAACCCGATTGACGTTTGAGTTCCAGTCTTATGACAGTGATGTAACATGACATGCATAATATCTAATACTACACAAGCTGCGCACCGCGATTTCTCCCACGTAGAAAAAGACCGGCTGGCTCAGTTGGCAACGTGGCGCTTAGTCCACGTGTTACGCTAGAGGCCGCGGGTTCGAATCCCGCTTAGGTCATAGATGTTTATTATTTAAATATATAATATTTCTTAAATGTATAGAAATATTAAATATATATCCGTTGTCTAGTACCTGTAACACAAGTACTTACGGTACTTACCACAGGACTAGGCTAACGTGGTGTTATAAGTCCACAGATATTATTATTATTATTGTGTTATTCCGGATCGTAATCATATAGTTTACAATCTGGAATAACACAATACATTTGATCAAAATCCATTTACTACTTTTGTGTGAAATAAATACAAACAAGCTTACAGACTTTCTCGTTTATAATATTAGTGAAATCTCACAAAATATGTAACTATCGTCTAACATTTTCATCTCCATGGTAAACCTTTATCCATCAACTGATGAAAATTGGCCTTTTTCAACAAATGGCTGATTCCTGCTTGTACAGGTCCTACTTTGAGTTTGAATACAAGATAAATTTATACTCATCATAATTTCGTAATTCCATCTGTAATGTAACGTCGCCATCCATCAACAAGCTTGCTCAAGTTATTGAGTGCGCTTTATACATAATCGAAAAATATAATAAAATTATCAGACGTGAACATAAATTACGGCTAGATTGCTCCCAATGTAGTAATTCCTTTGTCTATTGTTTCTCGAAAGTTGACGAAAATTACCCTTCATGATGGTCACTTATGTGATTACGACACAGGAAATCATTATTTAAGTTATTTATAAATTTACCAGTTACATTTTTTATTGTTGCCGGGACTTCAAACTTTCAATGTTTAAATTTTTGTGTATTGTTCGTGGCATTTTTTCTACAAACGTAGAATAAGGCAAAAGATTTTGAAGTTATAACTTCAAATGCGTGTGCTTTTTTTTTGGAGGGACCTACTTACCCACCTCTACCCACCTCTCGGCATACAGAGCGAATCATGGGAGTTGTACGGGGGTTTGCTCACCGGCTCTGTTCCCCAACGTGTAATTCTTGACTCCCTAAACATTATTTAAGTGCCCTCTCGTTACTTCACTCTTCCCTTTCTGGGGCCTGACACCACAAATATAGAAGTTGTCATCGGTCTCGTCAGTCCTGATTATCTCGATGCAGCTATATCGTTACCTATCCTTCCTCTTCGCGTGCCATGTATGCGTAAATGTCTTCAATTGCCTAATACTCATATCCGTTGCGACCAAATCCTGATAATAGACTGAGCCCACTGTATTCAGTTCGATGCCGTCCAACATGACGTTTCGCTCGTTTTTGTACAAGTCACATTCCCACAGTACATGCTCACTGGTCTCAGCTTTATGACCGCAAGAACACGATGGCAGGTCACATAACACCATCCTGTGGAGGCGACGTCTAAAGCACCCGTACCCTGTTAGTATCTGTGAGATAACGTACTCAGGTTCCACCCATTGATATGCCAGACGCGTTGTAACTTCTGGAAAGAAGCAGTACAGCTCCCTCTCGTCGGCACATGCGGCCCAGCGTGACTGTCAAGTAGAGGTGACGTCGTCCGCGATAGCGCTTTTCTTTTCGTTACGCTCTTTGCCCTTGAGCCCCACGTACTTCTCCTGCACGTGTCCCGCTCGAAGAACCTTCAGGTCGGCAGGCAAAACGTCAACCAATACTGGAAGCGCCACACTGCTGCATGACTTGTGAGCCTTCGTCAATAAAATTAAAGCTGTTCTTTGGGTGCGTAATAATGCACTACGTACAACATACAAGTGAGAGCTTCGACACCAAAGCGCTGCAGCATATATCAGGATTGAAACATAGGTTCGATGGTACAGGAATCTAAGTGCCCAGTACTACACACCCCACGAGGAGGTAGAGACACGTGAGACCTTCCCGAAAGAGCTGGTGGCCTTCTTGTTCATCAAAACCGCATGCAGCGCAGAGGATCTAGCATCGTCTATTTGTACCCCAAGCACCTTAGTCACAGATACACTCCCGATCGAGGCACCATTCATCCTAATGGACGGTCCGCTTTTAAAACAGCCCTATTGTCATAGTCTGGGACTTGGCTGCGGAAAATGTTAGCCTATTACGGGTCCCCCAATCCGATAAACTGTTCAAGATCGTGGAACATTTTCGACAACGGCGTGCTCTTCGATTACGGCGTTCGAGGGACCTACTGTGTACTTTGTCTATTGTACTTGCCATGACAGTTGATCGGACTAGGTGACATTTTAATATATTATGTTCAATAGTCAATCCGATCACCCAGTACAATCGACGCATCTATTGCCATTTAAAGTATAAATTATTCGTATTTCCTAATTACTTTCGGTATACTACTTTAATTATAGTGGCGTGTAACATTCCACAAGCCCTCTGCTTTAAGGCTTAGCTTTGCTTAACGCAGGTTTAGCTTGGCCAAACACTTCTCAAACTTGTACGACTTCTAGGAGAACACACCTTCTACAATACTTGTGCGTCTACCTGTGCGTGGTACAGACCAACTTTAATAGAATGCTGACACAGATTTTGTAAGCGCTTATCGGCGTTTACAAACTGAAAACAATGTAGTTATGTTTAGTCGCCTGCAAGGTACCGACACAGTACCGACTGCTGCCTTTAGATACGAAATAGCATAATGTTCGATTTGTCTAACTTCTTGTAATTTAATTTCTTTTTGTGTTTTTTTTATAGCAAAAAGGGGCAAGTGAGCAATCGTAGCATTTTGACGACTACCGACACCCATGGACATTCGCATCTGCGTAACAATCATCACCACCACCCCACCCAAAGGGCCACTGGCTACTCACAAACCACCCGAAACGCGAGAGCGCTGTCACTTTACGCCGGTATCAAGTGAGCGAGAGTTACTTCCCCGGTCGTGTCGGCCGAATTCAGTTGCATAGGAGGATGTAGTGTCATGCACCATGCATGGAACTACATCCTCCTATGCAGCATGCCACTACCTCTTCCTAAAATCTTCTTAATGTATCCTCTCGGATGACATTAGTATATAATACAATATGCGGGGTTGGGTGTCTTAACACAACCCGGTATTAGACGTTGTCAGATATAATGCCAGCACAACTTTTATACGCGCACGTGCGTATCGGTTCGATGCCAGCAAGTGAGTTGTTCGCCGCGCGCATACACTGCGCTTCTCCGGTTCTTTTCTAGTCTTATTGTTACTACGGAAATGTATGCTGCATTACAGCCCAATTGGGCCGGAACGACGGAGATACCGATCACATGACACCGCCGTGAAGTGACTATTGTGCTGTCGCGTTCCGTTTGGTTTATGACTAGTCGATGGCCCATTGGAGAAGGAAGAAGGGAGAGCAACACCTGTTCGACAATAATATGGACGATTATAGGAGTCGGTGTACTTCAAAAGGCTCCGATTATCCGTTTTCTCTTCAATACTATCATCATTATCATTATCAGAATTTATCGGTCCACTGTTTGACATAGGCCTCTCTCAATGAACGCCACGACGAGCTATCTACTGCTACTCGCATCCACTCCGAGCCGGCTACTGCACGGAAACCGTCTTTTCACCTGCTGAACGGTCGACCAACACGTCGTTTTCCTAAACGCGGTCTATACTCCAGAACCTTACTAGCGCATCTGCCATCTGTTCTTCTTTTTCTATACTCTAAAAAAAAACTACTTCCATGAAAGCCAGATCCGTATCTTTTACTTCAACTTATTGAAATGTATGCTCAAAATATAATTCAATATAAACAACATTCAAAATATTAGAATAGAATATACGATGGAAGGTTAAAGCTTGCAGTAACTTAGTCCTAACTGTCCAAACTATTTGTTAGATTTAATAACACTGCTACTATCTACTACGAATAAACAAAGACAAAAATATAAAAAGGATTCGAATTATTTTTTAGATTTATTCACGAGGGAATGGAAATTAAAATCCATTTTTCGCATACAATTTTAACTCGAGCTAATCTGTTTTTGTTTTATCACGGACACTAGACGAAAGCGGATTAAAAATGAAAAGATGTACAAACTTAAGATAAAAAAGGAATTATAACAGTAATAGTAAGTACCTAAATATTAATTAGTAAAACTTTACGTCGTTCTTAATAAGTTATGTACATTTTAAAAAATCTTAATAACAATAATTATTATATGAATTATTGTGATAAATAAATGATGAAGTCAAATATAAGTTCTACAATTAATATACATAATTTTTTTATAGAGCAGTGGGGCAAACGAGAAATCAGGGCCGTTTTACGACTACCGATGCCCATGAACATCCCACATAATTACTATGGCCACTTTGTGAAGGAGGGCAACGCACCGGGCGTTGCCCTCCTTCACAAAGTGGCCACCGGTTACTCACAAAACGCACGAAACGAAAAGGATCCCAATCGCAGAGATCGTGGTTCTTGGCTATTTCAACGCCCATCGTGCTGAATTGCTAAACTCACGCATTACCGATCACGCGGGTAGATCTGTTTACTACTATACCTTAGCCCACGTGAATCCTGGATGTTGAATACCATACCCTTTTGGACCTCCTGCTGTCCTCCAAACCGGAGAACTTCCAGGTTTCTGTCGATGCTGCACTGGGCTCGTCAGACCACTGTCTTATCCGCAGTTCGGTGCCAGTAAAACGCAGATCACTTTTCTTTGACTGCCGGCGTGTCTGGGACTATAGGTCAGCAGATTGAGATGGGATGCGCCTTTTCTTTGCACCTTAGCCATGGGGACGGTTTGGCTTCTCGCTGGATAATCCCAGCGCCCATTGCTGATAAATCACAGCTGTGGTGCAATCGCTCCTGCAGCCTGCACTACGTCGTATGCAAGAGTGCTACCGGTCCTGGGCTTTTACGATAGCGTACCAGGATGAAAAAACCAGCTCATTCAAAAAGGAGTATAATCACGCTTACAAATCCTACAAAAGAGTTATTGCTGGGGCAAAGTCCGATTACATCGGTAGAATTGGCGGGAGGTTAGTTCGCCTTCCTTCGGGAACTCGTACTTTCTGGTCCCTCGCCAAGACTGTCCTAGGGAATTTTGCTCAGCCATCCCTACTATGTCCGCACCGGAACGATGGCTCGTTGGCCCATGCCGCAGAAAAGAAAGCCGATCTCCTGGACTCTCTACTTGCGTCCAACTCTACTTGGGACAACCATGGAACTCCACCGCCTACTATCTAGCGGTGTGAACACTTAATGCCGGATATTGAGTTTCGGCAGAGTTATGTGCGCAAACCGCTACTCTCCTTGGACATCCACAAGTCGCGTAGGCCCGATGGCATCACGCCGATTGTGCTACGGAGTTGATACTGGTGTTGACGCGTCTTTTCTGATACTCCTACCCTATCGGCGTCGTCCAAAGCTCTTGGAAGACGGCTTTGTTGCACCCGGTCCCTAAAAAAGGTGACCGCTAGGATCCATCGAACTACCGACCTACTGTGATAATCCCTTTGTTCTCTAAAATTATGGACACCATAATTAACTGCCAGCTCCTGCGTTATTTAGAGAAACACCAAATAGTTGGCGACCGACAATACTCTCGGCTGGCGACCGATTGACCTACTTAACGCACCGGTGGGCGGCGGCAGTTGAGACCAAGGGGGAGGCACTGGCCGTTAGTCTGATGTAGCGAAGGCTTTTGATCGGGTCTGGCGCTCAGTTCGAAGCTTCCATCTTACGGACTGCCTGGGAAACTATGCGACTAGAGCACAACTTTTTTGACAGATCACAGCATCAAGGTCTGATGCTGCTGTCAGCTATCAATGCTGGTGTTCTGCAAGGGTGTGTTGTGTCTTCGAGGTAGAACTCGAAGCTCCACCGTCACCACCTTGATGTCCCAAAGTCTACAATTGTGCGTTTAAACTGCGATTTCCTACCGCGCACAACTTTGGTGTGGAATCAGCTGCCACCGTTGGTATTTCAGAACTGATAAGACATAGGCTTCTTCAAGAAAAGAGCTTACTCTCATCTTAAAGGACTGCATAACTTCGGGATATGCGGATGTCTATGGGCGGCGATAGTTACTTACCACCTGCTCGTTTGCCCCTTATCCTATGAAAAAAACGCGACACTGTAGATGTCACTTTACGGTCCTGCCGGCCCAATTCCATTGCATAGGAGGATGTAGTGTCATGCACTCATGACACTACATCCTTCTATGCAGCATGGCAGTAACTCTTCCTAGATTTGAATTTTGAATTGAAATTAATATACATCCAAATTTCAGTTGAGACGATGGCTGAGGTTTTCCCTCTGCTCGGGACCCAGTAGTGAACTTAATCAGATCAAAAACTAAACATAACACCTCAAGGCAGCGAGGTACAATGAGTTCAGTTTACGTTAATCGGAACAAATATATAATTATAATTCTTCGTGTACTTCCAATACATTATGACATCAGGACAATTCCAATATATTATAATCTCAGTCCACCCGTGACCATGGTTGTCGTAAAGTTTCTGAAACGTCGGGCTAGTTAACTAATTAAATAAACCGCGATAAAATCCGTGAAAGTAGTTTTATTGTAATGACATTCACGTAAAATTAAAACATTGGTAGGACTATGGTAACTAAAATAAGATTTATAATATAACACAAACACAATTACCCTATTAATATTTTATTAGGTGAGAGGCTATTCCAGAATATTCTAATTAAAATCAGAAAGAGGTATTACTTCTGAACTAACCAACCACCCATTAATGTATCTTGTATTGCATTAGACTTCAGGTCAGCAGTCTCTTTTTACCCATCACTGGAGGGCCACTCTTTGTAGAAGTTGGCATGTACTTACAATAATGTTCCCTAATTATATACTTTCTCGTGGATCAAAGAGCATACGGTTTCTACGAAAGCGAAACATTTCAATACGATATGAAATGGCTCTTTTCCCTTACATTAACTCCGCGTCTATGCTCATTATAAAACAAAGTTTTCTGTCTACAGAATACTATAATATAATATATAATCTACTGAATGGATTTTAATACGGTTTTTACAATGATAGAGCGATTCCGAGGGAGGGTTTTGACATATAATTTGTAACATGGCAATCGGACGGGCTTTATTCGTTATACACATGCGAAGCCGAGGTGGATTGCTAGTTACAGTAAAACTACTTTACGGATTTTATCGCGGTTTATTAAATATTTTATGTAGCCCTACGTTTTGGAAGCTTTACAGCAATCATGGTCATGGTGATGGCCATGGCGTACGCTTAAGACCAATCCAATGAATTATCACTATGGATTGCTAGTATAATTATTTGTTTTAATTCTGCTCATAAGTTATATAGTGTAACAGAAGATATATGAGTCTTTATTGCTGAATAGGTTAGTAGTGGTTTCGCAAGATGTCTCTTGCCATATGTTATCAAAACGCTGCCAGAAAAAGGCGTGTGGAGATCGTAAAGTGGTACGGTGTGTTTAAGTCATAAAATAAATCGACTGTCTCACTACGCACTTAAAAGAATTGAAATAAAGTGAGTGCTGCATTCCTTGACCTGCGTCCTATTTACGACTGCTTTGCAATTTGCAAAAGAGGAGAGCCGCTTTCGAAGACCTATTGGAAAAAATCTATTTTTTTCAATTTTGTCAGGAGTTCCTAAAAATGTAGGTCATACTGGGTTTCATGTGGTTTGTAAGGATTCCGGACTTAAAGGGAGCCTATGGCTGTCGGTAGTCACCAAAAGGCTCTGATTTCTAGTTCCCCCTATAAGTATAAAAAAGGAAGCACGATGAAATTACATCATAACATATAATTCTCAATTATTTAATAATTGAAAATAAATAAAAAGGGCATCTATAGTTTACATTACATTTATCGTTTTTTGTTCGTGTAATTAATGTTTTATTCAATATTTTTTAGTTTCTGTTAAATCGAATCTATGTTTTACGTACATATTTGGTATCCTAATTTAAAATTCATTATCACACACCACCAGATGTGATTAGTAAGATAAAAAAAATGAACGATACAAATTAGCGCCCAGAGTATTCCATATGGTTTATTTATTTTTTTAAAGTACTTTTTGGCACTCTCGTTGGCAAGAGAAGACTAACGTATGGGATCATACGTGAAAATCAGGAGGGAAAGGATATATCTACATACTCGTACATACATATAAACTCTCGAAAATCATTACTATTCTTCCGACGCAGTCGAATAAAACACTAATAATGTGTCCCACATATTCCTGTTCTTCGTAAATGGTTATCATCTTTCTCAATCTATTGTGATTCCAGTCCATTGTCACTTAGCTCTACAAGTTATTTATTCTGTGTTATTTCTGTTCCTTACGGCGTTAAATTATCGCTAAGCGATACTAATCATTGGCGATCATAATCTCAGATACGTCGGAGCGACATTCTTTCTCTTTGTTCGACCCGGCTGCCTTCCACCTACACGCTTCCGGGCGATACAATTCCTGACTATTTAGGATCGGGTTGGTTGTTAATCAATACACAATTGACTTTATGAATATCATAATTAACATAAATTGATTGTACGATTTTTCGTATATTACAATTCAGACTATGTAAACCATTATGTGCTACAACTAAATCGTATTTATTTCTAATTGGAGTTACCTGCTTTAGAAAAAAATATGAGGCGTAAATCCGTGCAGCTTAACGTAACGGCAGGCGTAAAGTTTTACCGCACTTACATCGCATGCACCTATTTTATCTTCCACTTCAAAACCATGTTGGTTTCACGCCTAATCTCATGATCTGACCTGAAACGCTCAATTTTTATTCCTGTTCTTCTTTCTTTCTCCTAGCATGAGCAATCTAAACATTCACTAACTGGTGGACGCTGGTGTTGTGGGTGAAGTACTTCTCCGGTCGCGTGAGCCTAGTTTGGCTGCAATGCAGCAGTACCGTTACTCCTTTGGAGGAGGTATAGCCATTCCCAGGTTGCAGCCGAATCGGGTCGGTACGGTCCTTCTATCTCTTGCATACATGTTACCGCTACAAATTGACGGCTATGCTCAAGTTTCGTGCGGCTTGTGAGTTTCATTTGACCCTGTGGAGATGTGAAGGGAGGAAGAAACATACCTATACCAATTATATAAATATGATGTTCATGGGCTGGCTATCAAAACTTTCGCTATGCTCATTTCCACCATTATAAAAAAATATTTCAGGTGATGTCTATATCGCAGTCGGATTGTCTAAATCGCTGTATTCCATTACGCTAAGTCATTTACAAACACAGGGTCGATTTGCAATGTTGAATGTGGCTGAGTGAAGTTGCGCCAGAAAGAGTTCGGCGTTAGACGATATTCAACAAAGTGAGCGAAATAAAGTGAATCATTATCCGATTCTTTGACATGTTTTAGTTCCTAACTTTGACACTCGCAGCGTTGCTTGACATGACAACAACGATGGCGTCGATTTCACAATACAGAGAAATAAAAAAAAAGATGCCCAGATAGGTGCGTGGCTTAAGACTGGAGCGTATTGTGGTCAGGTTATTTTTTATTTGCGCTCAAAACACTTCGCCATTCATACTTATATCGATCACTATCACTGCCTAGAATCAAGAGATTTAATGAGGCTAAACGTTAGCCGGCATTTTGAATTACGTCTCGCAACTACACAGCAGACAACCAAGCTAATTGTTATCCCGCCACAAAATAAAACGGCCCTGTTTATGAAAATATGTAGCCGTAATGTTTATTCGACGGTACAAAACGTCTGCGACATCTATATCAGACCACGATATTTTATCAATATAATAACACGATAATTTAAAAAAAAATTCAAAGACTTGAATATACAGATGTACAAATATATAATTTTTTAACCTGTTTCGCCTCATTTATTGATATTTACCTACTTTAATCATTTTGTTGGAAAATTTATGGTCTGCTTTAGACAGCTGACATTATGAGAAACCAGCATTATGGCCATTAATCAAATAAAAATAGCTATTCTTTATTTTATTTCTCCTTTTTGTATGATGTCGACATTGATTAGTTACTGATAAAAATATGATATCGATGATAGATAATGTTTGTAATTTAACCATTATTTATTAACCATAATGTCATTATAGATAATATATGTACATTGAGAATAGTTTCAAATAAAAACTACCAGGAACTCTATAATAATGTGTTACTGGCTAATTTTATTTGAATAAAACAAATAAAACTGTCAAATCATATTAATGAAATTATTATTATTTGACACATTCATATACTTTCCAATGAAAAGCATAAAAACTATTATCCCCTTAATTATCAGCCATTTCCCGTCAGCCAAAAGAAGTTTGTTAGTCACTCTCGATGATTCTATAGACAATCGACTAAGTTTTGTTTTATGGTATACGAACAATGACACAATATTGCTAACTATTCTGTTTAGAGTCTACACAATCGTACTTTTATTAAAATGTCCGATGATAAAATTGTTTATTCAAAGTAGATGATATTTACACAATAATTTATAATGTGTGTTTGGTTGTGCATTAATTCAAAACATTTCTCATTATAAAATGTTCTACGCTGCATGTATGGTTGTATAAACGGTTGACACCTACGGCTTTATGACTTATAAAATATATAACAATGGTGTGGGGGCGAAATGCTGTCTATTCTTCATATGAAGTAGCTTCGTTTCACTAATTAGTTTTTTATTGTTAATCGACCGTATTTGCTTAAGCAAGAATTTATGATACGAAGTCGAATGTTTGAGTCTTCGTATATGCATTACATACAAAATTATTACTTTTAATATGCAAACAAACATTTTTAACACACATACACGTACTTCTTATTTTAATTTATTTCTTTTTATTTGTTACAGGTATGAACCGATTTATCTACAATATTGGCTGTTACTTTGTATAAGTATTGACTGATTCTTCATTTTTTTACAAAAATAAATTTCAAATTGATTTAAAATTAAATACACGCACGTCAACATAAATTAAATAGAAAAAAAAAAACACCTGATATAATATAATTTGTAAAATATCTTCTTTATATCTTCATAGTAGAAATTATTTTATTGCCAAATCATTTAAAGAAAGATGGATGTTCAGAAGGCAATAGAGAGATGGTGTAAGGTACCACCGCACGTTTTAATTGTTATGTTTGTATATTTAAAAAATATTTCAATTTCAGTATATTTATGACAATTGTTCTCCTGAGAAATCTGTCATTATTAACTTTACATAAGTAAACAAATACGGTTATGCCCGGTTTCACCGTTGCATATACTTCATTGTATAAACGAACGAATGTTAATTTATAAACCAGACGCTAATTGGTGAGAGCCATCATATTTTATTACAAATATTTTTTCTGCGCAATCTATTTTCCGCTGTGAACTTGTTAACGTAAATTTTGGCTGTATTCCTAACTTTTCAAATAAGGTTTCGCACAGAACTCCTTCGGGCTTTATGCTCGCAGCCTACTGTTACAATATTATATATCATCGCCTAGAATAGACATGAAACAAAGCCAAATAAGTGAATTTAAAGCAACCTGGGTTCACTTTACGTTCAAGATATCTTTGTTGGTTTTGAATTTATTTAAGTAAATACACATTTGTAAACTCTTGGCGAATTGAATGAACATACTTCGTAAAATCTATGTACAACTTCACAAATAATCGTTGATTATTACAGACGAAATTTATCAGCTATAAAAATACACGAAATAATCTTTCAAATCTCTGTCTAAAGTTCAGTCAGTTTTCAAGTAAAATTATTATTAATGAATCTCAAAAATTAAATGTTAAAAGTGTTTACTATAGATAGATTTAATAAAAATATATTGATTATAGAAGGCGAAATTTATTTATTGAGATAAGGGATGGGTCAAACAAAAAAAAAACTTCAATTCGCACACTATTTGTCCCGATTTTCT
>JAFELO010003294.1:47749-78046 GCA_017140195.1 Eumaeus atala
CTCTTGCCCCAGTCCGCGAAAGCGTCTCCTCCTCCCGTTCTTTATATTTTTTCTCTCCTCCTCTTATAAGAAACGACAACTAAGAACAAAGCGCCACGACATGGTGGGAAGGAAGATGACACCCACGATACGTACCTGGGCAGGCACAATTCTTCTTCAATTATTCAACATTAGACATAGACTGAACCGGCATCGAGCCCAATACCTCACGGTCCGCACACATCACAACACCAGAGTCAACAAATTATATTTACATGATCTGTACGTGTAAACAATGCTCATATATGCCGAAACCAAGAGTGGCTTGTACAGTTAAAACGTATACTTCTATTAGTAAATAACGAGTAAAATCAAGTCGGAGGCTGGCTTTCGCCAAGTTCTGTTTGCATGTGTCGGCGCAGTGTTGACTGTGGTTCTGCCTTCGCTCGCGTCCACCGTACCGAGTGACACTCATTAAATATTGTCCTAGTGCTTTTAGTGAAGTAGTTAAGGTGATATGATCGCGTCGAATCACTCCACGGAACTATTGAACGCTAACTTTTGCCTACGATGTCCGTTTTAAGAAATAGAATCGGGGTATTTTGATAATTACCACTTGTATATAAATCAATATAATTGTTGGACACGTGTGTTTTTATCTTTCACCCAAAAACCCACGTCCAATCCAAAACAAAGTCATATTATTTGGAGTCCTGAATTTGATAGTTGTTTTATATGTAATGTCAGCAATAGTAACTAATAGTCTTCAGTACACTTAGACGATTAGGATATCTTATGCATACATGGGAATATATCAAACTACGAATTTCTGAGATACTAAATACATCTATACTAATAATATACAGTTTGTATGTTTGATTGTTTATTTGTTTCTATGCGTTAATCTAAAGAACTACTACTTCGAATTGAAAAAATATTTTTCTGTTGAATATAACATTTACAGAGGAAGGTTATAGGCTACAGACCAGGACGCTACGACTAATCGAACCGGAGTTACGCATGTGAAACCGCGGGGTGATGCTAGTACAATATAAAACAACACAAGAATTTTAATGTAAACAGGCATATAAAATTAATATAAATCAATAAACATAGACTGACAAGATCGCGTCGAGTCAGTCGCTCGTGGTGAATATCAACGCCCCAATCAGTAAGTGCCTCGCCAATTACACATTTACTACGCTACTGAACACCTTCTTATCACCATTCTTTTGCTACATGGACCGCTTCTCACGCAAGAGTCTGTATCTTTTTATCAACTACATCACAAGGAGAATATAAAAGGTATAACAAAGGTATGTATTTGGATTTCTGTGTTGCCATCTAGGACCATTTTGACCGATTTTAACGTGCGAGTGTGGTTAGCGTTGTCTTAATAACACAAGTGACACTGGGATCAATCTATATCTATACTACATTTAAAAGGAGGAAACACTTAATTGTTTGCTTGTTTCCATTGATTAGACTCCGAATCTGTTGGGCCTGTGTCTTGGGGAATACGTTAATCTCTTCGCCCTGCGTCTCATATCTATAGTTGTGTGAAGAGAATAGATTAATAAGGGAATACACTGATATTTTGTCTGTGTACATACAGAGGTTGTATGTGCATTGTACCTTGAGTCTATGAAGAAGGCCGCCGCCGCTAAAATTCGATCAGAAACAAAGTCAAAAGTTTTAATCATAAGAACATCGCAATGAATTCATGTTGTGAAATTTCCAGGGGGGTATGTGACGATCGCTATTAGGTAGTGTCACTTAATGTGAATGTCGTTATCAATTAACTAAGCATAATCCTTTTACCCGACCAGATCATGAGAAATTTCATGTGCTACTCGATATATTTTGATACAATAATATTACATTAAAACTGACTGGATCCTCGATTATCTTAATGAGGAATTTATACATTTTTATTTACATATCCTTTTAGTGTAAACTAGTCAAATTAAAGTATTCCAGCAGTAACGCGGGAGTCGTTGATCAAAGGAAGCATATAAATACGAAATAATAGAAAAATTCTTGAGCTATTTCGAAGCTCATAGGGAGATAAATACCCGGCTCATCCAGCGGGGGCGAGCTGACGACTGCAGTACGAATCCTGTCAATTATCGAACCCACGTACGTGGAATACAGCAGAATCGCGCAGCAATAAAACCAACATGAAACATCCATTTGAAATAGAGAAACCAATTAGTTAGCAGCCGGCCAGGGCTGTAAAATATGTTTACATCGTTATAATTGCGTTAGTCAGTTAGGGAAAAAATACTTTAAGCCATAGCTACTATGTACATTCATGGGCACCTATATTCTGAACTGTCTAGTGGTAAGGATATTTGAGCACAGAAATGAGTTCTCGGTTTCGAGACCCGCGAAAACAAATATTCATATTTGAATTTCTAAATTTCTAACATATTCAATTGTAAAAGTTGACATGTATCATAAATTATAAACCACTAGCATCGCCCGACGGTTTCACTCGCGTAACTCTGGTCCTGTTAGCCTCGCAGCATCGTGGTGGACTGTCATCCTCGATAAGTGGACTATACAACACATAAAAAATTTACAAATCGCGCATTCAGATTCAAACAAACAAACAAACTCTCGAGTTTCATATTATTAGTATAGATCTTTAACAAGTGTGGTGTATATAGGGGGACCAATTATACAGGGTGGTTAATTTAGCCTAAGGGTGTAACAATATCGTCATAACTCAGACACAAAACTGGAGAAATTCAATGGGTACACGAAAATGTCCCTCACAGGACACACAGTCTCGAGTAGCCGACAACTGTGTCTACACTCACAGACAGTATGACGCCATAAGTGGTTTCATTGGTCGGGCGAAGGCTGCATTGGACGGTTTACTATAACAATAATGCTTTTGTAGGCTAAAAATAACAAAATAGTTGACAATTCATTACAGTAATCATAACTTAAATATAAGTTATAATAATGAAGCAACTTGAGACAAATAAAGATAAAAGTACAATAATTAGAAGACGCTATAATAGTATTCGTAACATATACCAATATACATAATACTATAAATTAATGTTTATTTGTCCTTCATGGACCCTGAAACGATTTCTTTCGATTCGATTTCGATTCTATGTCTTTAGCAAATTTGCTTAGAATTCTTCGTAAAGGGGTTTCTATAAAAAAAAGTCATAGCAACGAGCGCGGTATAAGAAGTCTTTATAGATAAAAATAAATGTACATATTTTTATCTATAAAGACAATTGAAGTAGTACCAACCTTAAGTTAGATTAGAATTATCTGAGTACTCAACATTATGATACAAACTTACTATTAGAAATACTATCTAGGATAAATAAAATGACATCTAAACTAGTCCGGCTCACGAGCGCCGCGACATCGAAACAGTTATCCATTTGGGATCTACACGCCTCAGACACAGGTAGGCTTTGAAGGTACGAGTGACGACACTTCTTAAGACTTTTCACTTAGTTTATTATATATTATATATTTCATTATTCATACATTTTCTTATCTTAAATTTACACGGTTTATTTAATTATTTAACTAGTCCGAAGTTTTAGAATCTTTACATCAGCCATGGTCACTTTGAAACTTCGGGCTAGTTAGTCGTAATTATTGAAATCCCTAAATGTAGTTTTATTGCTCTCATATTCATCTTAACAATGTAAGGCTAAGGATATTTTGCTTCAAATATATATTAATGTCACTCGCGTTATTAAGAGAAATGTAACGGCTGTAGCAGGGAATAGACAAATCTTCATACACACAAATTTTCGGACTTGGTCGTGTAAAATAGATTTTTATAAAAATAATCACAATTTCACACATTCAGCTGAATTTGACCGGGGATACACCTTTCGCTCACATGACACCGCCAGAAGGTGACAGCTACACCTTTTCGTGCTTTTTGTGAGTAGCCAGTGGCCTATTGGAGAGGAGGAGGAAAGTGGCCTATTGAAGAAAAACAACACATCTGCAAGCATTTATAGTATATAAGAAAACTGTATTTTATTTTGCTTTGTGTGATTAATAATAGTTAGTATATGTGTTCCAACAGAAAGCATTGAGCAGAAAAGTACAGTTGCACAATTTTAGTTGATTTAAGTCTCTCATAAGTCACGAGACAAGGCAAAGGTGGTGTGATTTGTCCGCAATTAGTACTTTCATTTTGCGATATGTAGATTTATACTTTTAATGCCATACAAAAGAGCAATAAAATTATTACTTCAGTTGTAGTACTAAATTAAATTTATAGTGACAACTGCGTTGAATACTATTATCTAATATATCATTCAACATTTATCTTTTCTATTTGCAAAAAATATAGAAACGATAAATGATGTTAATAAATTAAACAGATAAAACGTTAAAGATAGTCGATCGAGGTGCCTGGTGAAGTTTGCAGTCCGGGCTGGTCCGCCCACGCCTCACGCCAACTGGCGCCATCGACGATCGACTTGTGTGTTCCAATAGAACCTTTCTATATTTATAATTAATAATTTATATCAATCTAGAAGGCTGTGGACCAGTTGTCATTGTACTTTGCTGCTGCTCGCTCAAGTTGGGTGGTAAATTTTTCACGTTTTTTGATTGATTAATTGAATCGTATATTTTTTTCCTTAACATTCATCATCAATAACAACAACATAAATATTATCTCATTCACATCTATTTAGAGATTTTTAATTGTACCGTTTGTAGCGTATTGTGAAATACCTAACTGTAGATGTAGATTTTTAGTTAACTTTTAATTATGATATAAAATTAACAAAAGATTTTAATTTATATTTATCTAAAATACGTTTTCCATTATAAAACAATGCAAATAATCTTGTTAAGAGGAGATTATATTTTAAAATAACGTTGGAAATGGAAGTGTAAATTGTATTTATTTATATAAACAATGGAGGCAAGTTTCTCGGAGCAGGCAGAAACACGCAATGACATTCCAGAACATGTTTCTTTCAGTTGTAAGTGATAAAAAATACAGGAGATTCTGACACCTAAATTCATCGTAAACTAACCCATTGCAAATGGTTTTATTGTAACAATTCTATGTGTAATAAACATTCGTACTATACTAGAGTTATTTATTATACTACGCAATAAATTCAAATAAAATAGCCAACTTACTAGTCACACAAACTGACAAAAGACTTAAATGCAAAATATGTATCTAATTTTTATTCCTATCACTCCGATCGCGTTTAAATGGATACGAATCTGCGTTTACAAAGATTTACATCTTTTGTATTCGCGCAATCGGGATAAGAACCGTTATAAATTGCAAAAGGAGTGCCCAGCTTTTGAGAAAACGATTTCTTGAAGTATTTTACAATACCCTCTTCGAAGTATTGTGCGCGCAATGATCCCATGGATCCAAGCTTTGCTGCCTCGATAGGATTTATTATGCTTCTATATAACAAGGAGCAATAATAACGCCTGTAAATATGGTTGATTATTATTTATTATATTCTACTGATAATGGTATAAGATAAAAGGAAACACTACTTAAGATCCCCTTTATACTCAGATACAAATTCTTAAACACATATTTCATATATCATATCCAACATAATATTTTTATAAATTTATTCATAACATATTCACTTTACGTTAGCATAACATTTACTGAATCCAACTTAATTAAAGCAGTTTACTTTATCTAAGTGATGCAGTATCAAAGTGTTCGAAGTTTGTGAAGTTATCTGTGGGTTAGGGCAATCTTAGAGCGAATAGCCGTCTAAGTGACCCTGAACTATTACAATATGTAAATGAGAATGTTCATGTGTATGTAGAAAAATAACATCGATGATGCATTGCCGAATGCAATAACGATCATTTTCATTGCATCCATTCAAAGGCAAAAAACCTACACAGTTGCTGCACAGTACAATTGCCTTAGAAGCAATTTGTTTTTTCGCACGATAGCGCTGCCTTCATTTCAATTCTGTTGGGATAGTGGGAACGGCTAAAGCGAACATTACATGCAAATGCTACCCTAAATAGAAACTTTAAAATGCAATCTTTGTGGAAGCAAAGATTAATGAGCGGAACGCTTAGACTCATGTCATTGACAGTGCGAACGGAGTTCGTCTGGAGTGTGCGATGCAGTTACAATAATATATTTCTGGTAAATTTTGTTCAGTAAGTACGGAGATAATTCGAATAAGTCGCATAAGTGTGGCGTACAAGAATGGTCACATGAGTTTTTCCACCATTAGGTGGCGGGTAAAACCATTGGTTAAACAGTTGTTTAACCTGTGGCTTTAACCGGTTAACCGGTGAGTCGAGCTACTTAATTCTACAATGGGCCATGCAGTGTTACTTCTCTTTCGTTTACGCACATCATAGTGCCACATCACAATACACACAAAAACCACCGCGAGTGTCATCAGTGAAGCCTTTAGTGTGATGCCCCGGAACAACAAATCATCAGGACACCTCAACGGCTAGTCGAACTCCTGAGGGACCGGCGTCACCTCCACAGACGGGGTTGTCCCGCACCACAGGACAACCCCACCAACTTTGGAACAGTGCAATGTGGTGAGGTTCCTATCCTTGCCCCTTACACTGTGCGCAAAATCGCTGCCACCTTTTACTCTTTTGTATCCTCTTATTATAAGGGGGGTACAAAGAGCGGCTCGTCCTCCTGCTCTTTAGTCCTCTCTTCTTATAAGAGGGGTACAAAAAGCACCCACCTCCTCCTCCTCGGTTGAATTGTCTTCGCCCAAGATGAGTTCACCCCAGGCTATTGAGCCCCACCCCCACGACAAGACTTGAACCATGGTGGGTTATGCAGCGTAACCTGCTCAAAATGCGTAGGCATGGTTTTCATGTTTCCATGGTTATTTGCGAGAGATGCCACCCAATCCTCCTGTAGTGCACTGTCGAAGGCTCTAGCGTATTTAGCAAATTAATGGCGTAGATTAGCTGTACACCTTTGCCAGGGTGACCGGATAATTATACCGGATGGCCGTGCATTTAATGATTGTCTTTAGTGACTCTCATGTGGCCACTTGCGCGCCACTAAAGACGATCATTGAATTAATTACTCCAACACGCCGAGAACGGAAGCGCTGTGCGGTCGCGTCTCCACTGACGTCGCTTTGCATGCACTGCGCCCTTGTTCAAAACAACACAAGTTAGATTTGTTCCGTTAAACCTAACTTTATCTGTTTAATTATCTCTTTGTATACGACGCGAGCAGTTTGTGTTAGCGATTGAGTATCTGATTTAATCAAAGTATACATGTCTTGAATATGGTGACTAACTTTAAAAACAAGATATTTTACTGGCACAGGCTCTTCCTGTGGTTTTATTCGGTTCGTAAAACATTATACTGCGTCAAAAAAGCCCCTATACTAAAGAAACACTTGTGTAATAGTTACGAAATTTATTTAATATTTTATGATTTTTATGGTTCCGTAATAAAAAAACGGAACACTTAAACGTTTTTTATCCGTCTGTTCGTTTGTATATCTATAAAGAAAAATATATAACGAATACAATGTATGTGTTCGTAATAGCTTTTTTTTCAGTCATATGTTATTAAAATTTAGCAAAATTATTCCTGTATTTGAATTTTTTTCTTTTTTCTTCGACCTGAACTAATGGCGTGGAAGCGAAGGGCTTCTACACAGCTTCATCGGATTGTTATAAGTACCCGTCTGGCAACAAAACTAGATTTGGGGTCGAAAGAGAGATCAACACCCCTGTATTTATACCATAAGACATTCTTACTTCGTAAAATTTTATGATTCTGGACCAAACGCAAGTACCCACAGAAACAATTATATATTTTTAGTCAGTTGCAGACTTTAGTATTAGGCGTGAATTTCACCTCGTCGTGTGAGTCTGACCTGGACTTGGCCAGTTTTCTTATTGTACTATAACAAATAGTGCATTAACAACTAGCATCATTGGACTGGGTTAAGCCCACCGCGAACGTGTAACCGCGGGCGTAATACGCAGCCATACCCGCACTACGTTAAGAGTCAGTCCCATCTTCACCCGTGAATAAATTATACACTAAAAACTTTCATGGGAATTTCACTATCAATGAGTGCAAATCACAAGAGAATCCGAAACAGAAACACAGCTTTCGAGGACTTTTTTATAATAATAGATAAGTCTCAACAGTCTGAAATAATTTACCACCCAATATTACCTGAAAATAATGTAAATCTAAATTTCTACTTGTATGTATTAAACTACAGAATGTTACAATCCTAAGCCTGCACGTTGTAGTGTAGATAAGGGAGCAACATCCTCCTGGAACACGACTCGAGTGTTGTGGAACTTAGCAATGTTGGAGAATATGAGCCAGCCATTAAGACACGTTCATATTGAGATTTAAATATTAGCTTCTAATAAAAACTATTAACAAATTTCTGAAATATATATTTATTTAATAGCCCAAACTCACATATCACATTTTTCTTTACAGCGACTTATTTAATTATTATATGACTCGTGATCACGGTTGCTGTAAAGCTTCTGAAACGTTGGGCTGATTTAATATTTAAATAAACCGCGATGAAGTCCGTGGAAGTAGTTTCGTTGTAATGAGTAACATTCGCGTAAACTTAAGACATCAGTTAGCATTGGGACCCTGTTTTGGGACTGCCGACGCCTATAAACATTCTTTATAGACCCTTTACCCCTAAGAAAACCGTGAAAAGTATCTTTTACTAAGAATAGACAATCATCCATCAGGTGCTTAACAAACTGATTTTTATTCTTCCTCAACCCATTCTCACACACAAATTGATTATATTAAAAGCACACTATCCTCTTTATTTAGTACTTAATGTTTTGAAATAAATTCTATAAACCTAATGAGCCATCGCACTCCTCACGAAACGTAGCAGCATAGCTGTTGAGGAACAATCGACAAGCAACTGCTTTGTTCTTTACAAACCTGACAAACCACAGGCACACAACTGCTACGAGGGTGGCTTGAAAAGTATTCGGCCTAACCAAGAAAATATACACATACTAAATCAGTTATATTTTCATCATCGACTCAATTTTCCCATTTATAACATTTAGACCATTGGAGAAAAAGGTTCTTCCTTAGAGTCCAAATATGCGTCTACTGATGTTTTGACCTCGTCGTTTGTCGAAAAGCTTTGGCCTCCCAAGTGTTTTTTTAGGTAACGTTTCGTACCTGCACGTTTCGAACTTCACACAAATAGCCGGTTCAAACTGAACTAAATAACGTGGGTAGATCATTTTTTTGAATTCAATGAATCTGTGTTAGGCCGAGTTCTTTTCAATCCACCTGGTATTAGTGACCAATGGCATTTGAGGTGTTTTATTAGGCTTTCGCCTGTTATCCCACAAGCCGTCTACATCGATTACCTGTGCGTTTATTGAACGAACTATATGTAGCAAAACATATATTTTTTTATAATGTAGTATATACATAAGGACTTAATTAATTATAGTTACCTCGCAAAAGGGAACAACAAGAAAAGAAATTGGTTTACACGTAAAAGTAGCGAGACATTAACCACATAATTTTTGTAATACAAAAGTTTAAAGACTTTTCGACATAGGATAAGAGAGCAAACGAGCGGTTGTACATTGTTGATGATCATTCCTGACACACATAAATATCCGAATAATTTATATATTCCTTCCACCTGACCCTCCAAGGGGTCATCGAAAGTTCACACACAGAGAGAAACGAGAGATCAAAGAAAACTAAGTAGACCTTGGAGGGGATTGAGATAACATCTCGGCGTACTGTCTGCCCTGATACCTTGTTTCGTGCATCTCGCCTGATTACTACTTTTAATGTCAAAGTAATATCTCTTTTTTTTTTTAATATTAGGAAACAGAAATAGGAAAATTACAACAGAATACAGCGACGACAGTCAAATTTAATTTTATGAAAAATGCTACGGATCAATTCTTAGATTGTATGAGAATATTGCGCATGATATTTGATGTGATTTCGATATTCAATAATAATGAGAATATGTTAAGAAGCTAGTTTAGTTTCAAAGAAAGTTGTTAGAGAGTCTTCTGAACTATAAAACATAATTGAAATAAAAAAAGTACAGAATAAATTAACGAGCCAAGCTTTTATAAATGAAGGCATATTCTTTTAATAAATGGACATTGGCTAATAATAAGAGACAAAATTGTGGTTTTCATTTCTTTTTTCGTTATTATACCAATTCTGTCAAGCGTAAATGACAACGGGCTAGCGGTGCCGACGTCCACAACAGATAAAACTTTAATAAAAGTACGCACAGACCCTTTGTGGACACCGCAGACGCGCTACATTTAGCAGCAGCTATCGCAATTAGCAGTCTGGCCACCTAATATCAAGTGACTTGTGAAGTCCATTTTTTTTGACAAATCCATTATAGTTCTTGGATCCAAACTACTCATTGTTATTTGGTAATTTCCACAAACTTCTTACTGAAAACAGCAGCAGCTTTTAACATTTTTTTGACATCATACGGAGATAATCATAGATGAGTAATATAATTCAGTACTCCTGTAGGGTGGCCATACTTTCTGGAAATCGACAATAACACTTGATTTGGTGAAGTTTACAATGCACCTCAGCAATATTTTATTTTTAGTTATATATGCCCTGAAAAATATTCGCAGTGCTCAACAAATTAGCGTTATTATTTAACGCTAATTTGTTCCGCTGTTCTGTTCTGTTCGCTGCATTATAATAATACTAATAATATTCACATAATACCGCCGTAAAGTGACATCTTTAGTGTCGCGTTTCGTGTGGTTTGTGAGTAGCCCGTAGCCCATTTGAGGGCAATGCTTCGGCAAAGTAATTATGTGGATGTCCATAGACATCAGTAGTCGTAAAAAATCTCCGATTCCTCGTTTGTCCTATAAAAAATATTCTGATTCGATAGAATTTCTACACATTCAAAATCAATCATATCACATGGAAGATGATGATATATATATATATATATATACTCGTTGATGATAACAGTAGCACGCTTAGTGAGCGTTACCCATCTAAGCCCAAAAATAAATGGATAACATTGTAAACTTTAGAATCGGGTTCACTCTAACCCTAGAAATCGGGTTAACTGATGTCATAATATTAGTTAACCCGGTAGGCGATATAGATTTAAAATTATTCTATAAAAGGATCCAAACTACAACTTACTGAAATAGTTTATTTGCATGATTAACATTAAAATATTAAATATAGTTTTACATTTTAACTTAAAATTAAAATTCTAGTTCCGGAAAAGTCTCGTTTTTGTCTTGCAATGACTTTTCAGGCCTGATGACATGAGATTGTCCGCTTGGACAAAGTCCCAAAAAGTTGTCGGTTTGTATGTAATCGATTTTGTCAACATCCACTAAACGGATTTAAAAGTAATATTTACCAACGAACAAAGTGATTCCGGTTGAAGCAGAGGCAGATCGCTAGTTTTTAATGAACTATATATCATATATCTTCAACCATTCAGATAGATTATGTTACATACACAATTCATATGTACATATTTGTAAACACCTATATAATAATAATATTTATTTATTTTCCTTCACAAAGGTTCACACACGGGTACAAGACACTTTTCTTAAACTATGTTGTTTACAAATGGAAAACCCTTATGAGGGACTGAAATTTATACTAGATTTGTGAATTTCCAAGCCCTCACAGACTTGTTGGAGACAATTTACATGGTCAACATAAGACTCGTATACAAACATAAATGAAATGCTAATTGTATATATAATTTCCATTTCACTTATGTTTGTATATATTATTGTGTGTGTGTCACTCATAATTGCTTAAGTGTATAACTCAATAATTTTTTCGGTATCCTCATAATTGTGATCCAATTGGTTATCCAACTAGTTATTATTTTTTGACACTTCACACTTATAAGAGGATTTATATGCAATTATTTATTGATTTTCCTGTAGATGTTCTGATGATAGTCCCAGAAAAGGAAAAAATCTATAATTAAAACTGGTTCTTGGGCGATGTGCTAAATCACAGACATCAACATTTCTTTTTTTATGAAGCGTTATCATAAATATTTGGATTTACTTTTTTCTTTAAGATGGATGGATAGTTTTCTCTTACATTCTCAGTGAAACTGACATATTTTCTTTATCGTTGCCCTGGTCGTTGTTGCTTGCCGTCTTAAAGCATCCATTAAAAGTTTCACCCACATTTCTCTGGAGCGGGTCACGTAGAACATTTTAAGTGTACAAGAAATTTTATCATTTTGCAAAGTTGGCATGTGCGATATAACAATGTAGTCAATATTGAGCCTTTGCTGAGTTTTGAAATGTGATGCAGCTGATAGAGCTTGGATTTTCATTTAAGATAATTTATAGCAACTTTAGCACTTGTGTGAATTTGTGACGAAACTATCTTCTTTTCGCTTAGCATGGAATTCAAACTTAGCGTTATTTTTACTGTTAACTGTGCCTATATAGAAGAGGGTATTGAAATCAAAAATTATACTGTATACTTCATTCGAGTGACAATTAATAGTGCCTTCCTTAGTTTGTTTGTAATGAGGCTTGTCCAAATTATACTGTATACTTCATTCGAGTGACAATTAATAGTGCCCTCCTTAGTTTGTTTGTAATGAGGCTTATCCAAATTATACTGTATACTTCATTCGAGCGACAATTAATAGTGCCTTCCTTAGTTTGTTTGTAATGAGGCTTGTCCAAATTATACTGTATACTTCATTCGAGTGACAATTAATAGTACCTTCCTTAGTTTGTTTGTAATGAGGCTTGTCCAAATTATACTGTATACTTCATTCGAATGACAATTAATAATGCCTTCCTTAGTTTGTTTGTAATGAGGCTCGTCCAAATATAGTAAAGGAGATCGCACTTGAATGGGTTAAACCGTCTCTAGGGTTACAGTGAACAAATTCACATACAAACACAATAAGAAAAATATTCATTCCTTTTTTCTTATTCTATTGTTGTAGAAAAGTTCCTTGTAAAATAGTTTCACTTACTGCCATGTCAGGACAAGATCAACCAGTCACGATTACATTATAAGTATACATTTGATTTAATGTGTAATTAAATTAAGCTTATAGAAATGGTATTTAAAGACTTATTGCATACATCTAAGTTAAAAGGTAGATCTTCAAACTTAAAAAGTGTAGTTCTTTTAGAGATGCTTTTATCTTAGTCCTTACATTTCCAAACGAGCACAAAGCTAATCAAAAGTTATTTATGTTAAGGTCTCCTACAACGAAGATAGTCAGAAACTATTTTCATCATTGACAAGACTTCGAGTTTCACATCCATATTGTGTCTATGAGACCTATAAGACATTACGTTTATTTTTAGGCTTCTGTAACTCAAAAGTTAAAAACTGCATCCTTGTACTTTGTTGCCTGTCTCTGGACGGACAGTGTCAGACCGTCCACCAAGACGTTTTTCTCGTTTGCAACGTCTAAAAGCCTTAAAAAAACGTACTTACAAAACATAAATCAATGCAATAACCGCAGTATTCGTAGTAAGTTTCAGCTTGATCCTCCCACTTGTTCCCGAAAATAAGGTACTGGGCAGAGACACAGATGGAGAGACTAACAGTCAGACAGACAGGTGGGCAATAAAGTAATCCTCTAACCATTTTTTCCACTTTCAAATACGGAACCGTGAAGCATAAAGTGAGAGCTCTTCTACCAAGTTTCGTGCTGCTTGTGAGTGGTGATGGGATGGGTAGAGGGCAAAGCATCTGCATATGCGTCATCACCAAATGACTAATACTGCTAGTTTAACCTCCTATACTATTAATAAACATACGTATAATGTTTCGATGGCCTGGGAAAGTTGTATGCATTGATAGAACTGCTCATTTTCCTCCTCATATATACACTATAAAGGGATGGATTAAAGTACATTTTCTATAATTATCTTGTAACTTATTATATTACATATACATATCTTACCTCATCTTAAGCGGGTAACAGTTTCACATTCCGAAGAGCACTTCCGTGTCGGTATGAATTAGCGGAGAACTCATTAACCCATTTAGTTGATGTAGCTACTCAGATCATTATAACATTAGCAATTAAATGGAGCACGCAGGCTTTTAACACTTTGTATAAAGTACAAAACTTTGAAAAATTGGCGTTACGTTTAAGTTGCATTCCGTGCGATATGTGACGTGCATGTGGCCCATTAGAGGGGAGACAGGAAAGTGGGCAACGAATCTGCATATAAATGTAGCATAAAATTTTGATTAATACGAAAAATAGCTGGATCGTGTAATGTAAAATATTTTAATGACGCTTTTATATCGTATTTTTCTATTCAAACGTTTATCGAATAAGCTGCAAAAGTGATTAGTGTTATTAGGCATTCTTTCTTTTGTATATGTTACAAACTTTTCCGTTCAGAATATAACCAGCAATGACCGGCGTTTCCGCCAACGTAACTGCTATCCTGTTGGCCATCATGGTGCATAGTCTATAACTCCTCGTGAATGTGGCTATTATACTTAAAAATAAATTTACAAATCTGAAAACATATATTACCATGGATTGGCACGTTCAAACAAACAAACATACAATAACTTCTGCATCTTTATTATTTTCGTATAGATAACGCCCAGAAAAAAGTGCCTTTATATCCATTTCGTTTGTGTAAAAATACCCATATCTTTATATTTTATCTAGTATTTTTTTTATTGTTAGGGTGGCAAACGAGCAATTGAAGCCTTTTTATGACTACCGACGCCAATGTACAACCACGTAATTACTATGTCGATCCGTTGCCCTCCTTTCTCCCACCCTCCAATGGGCCACCGGCTACTCACAAACCGCACGAAACGCGACTGAAGATGTCACTTCATGGCGGTCATGTGATTATGTTTTATTTATTCGTAATAATTTATTTAATCGTAATAATAATTAATAGCCATGTTCCTGGACACCCCTTGCATCGCGATAACGTCTTACTCGTACGCCGTAAAATAGGTCACTAGAGGTAACTAAATTATTCAGTTAACTACATGCATTTCCTGAAAGGATTCGGGAAATAAGACACATACACTCATCGGAAATTTACAGGGATTTTCATAATTCATATCGCCGCCAATTAAGTGGCACCACTAACGGATTCAGTCCGGACTCTGATTGAACGGTTATATTAATATTAACTTGCTCCAGTCGTTTCAATTTGTGCGAGTCACTTAAAAGGACTTTAGCACGCTCTATTCAAGTTTTATTTTTTACGTTTTTAATTTGCACGCATTGCATTTTACACACATTATATCGCGGTCCTCTAAACTTTGTTGTAGTATGAGATTTTCCCTATTGACTGACTATCTTACGCCTAGTCCTGCTATACATGTTATAACAAAGTAAAAAAAATGTTTTTAATTGTAAAAAACATTTATTACTTTTATAATAAATTTAGTACACAAATATAAAAGAAATAGAAATATATAAAAGATTATTTGAAATGGTCTCCATTGGTTACATTACAGCCCTTTAAGCGTTGAGGCCAATTATCACTAGACTAGTAAAATCTTCACTGCCAATCGCGTGGATTGTTTTAGGGACTTAAAATTATCATGGCGCTTATAGCAAGCTGTAGTCTCTAAAACCGACCATAAATTATGATTTATTCAGCGGCTTTTGGTCAGGACTCAGTGAAGAGTAGTTTTCTGCTCTGATCCAGTCTGGAACGTCCGTTTTAATCAAGATTGGGTGGACCGAACTTTATGATCTGGTCCCGAGTCTTGCTGGAAGGACCATTGTCCCGAGTCTTGCTTGGTTATCGAACATGGTGTTATTAAGGGGCTTAACTACCTTCTCAAGAATAGTATCTTGATACACTTGTGCATTTCATTTTTCACAAAAGTATGGCTCAGTCACCCTTTCATACCAAACACCCCACCAAACCATGACTGACGTCAGATAATGCCCACGTTGCACTCTATCGACTAATTGGGAAGCTTCCTTAGAGCTTTAAGCATGAATACGGTACAATCGTAAAATAATTCTCATCCGTAAAGAATTTTTTTCTTTTGCGTACCACTTCAGTGGTTATTTAGATTTTAGAATTCATCTTTAATTTATCGGAAAAGAAATGGCTAGTTCATCTAGGCTTCAGGTGCTTAGTCATCTCTTGAAATACGTGACATGGTTCTAGGTGCTACCTTCATCTCCAGAGATAAAATATTTTGCTTTCAGAGCCTTTTTTACGACTACGACTATTAATCCCCACGTGTAAGTAGTCGCGAAAAGGCTCAGATGTCTCGTTTGCCCCTATACTATAAAAAAGACAAGGCGGTAAAATAAATTCTTCAGAAAAGTATCGTATAAAAGTATATATAAGATCGCTAGGTAGGTACATATTTCTAGACTTTATAAAATATTGAGTTATTATTAATGTATGTACTTGAAGGTAGAAAATACACCTAACCTGAAATGTCCTTAGAATAAGACAATAAAAGCCCACTTACTGAACCGTACTTTTATGATGGGCTCAGGAACTCTACATATTCCGTGGCCCCGACAGGCACTTGGCCCGTTTCTCTACGATTCCTGTGATCGGCCCGTCACATAATTTTGTATTGTGGTTATGCAAAAAGTTAAGGCCGCGAATGGTAACCGTCATGTACCTAATATTTATTTTAATTTATATAAACAGAAGTACTCCCACTCCTGCTGCACATTTTTAGGCTGTGCAATAAAAAAAGGTATGATCGTTAATGTGGCTTGGAGCTCTTAAACAATCACTCAAATTCGTAACAGTTGTTCACGTTAAAAGCCGAACATAATTAAAATGACTAACGACCATAAGTTTGCCTTCACTATATAAACTACCCACGTAATACTTTACCATTGTACCAAATGAAAGAAGTAATGAGTCATATTGCACGAAGATAGTTCGCTTTTGTTGATAATGATTATTATTACACTAATGGCCGAAGCTCGTTATATGAGATAGCTATTATTGTTCAATAAAACGACAACAAATTATACGCATATATACAATAAAAGCCTTTATATAAATGGATCCAGTTAAATTTCAATTCCAAAATAGAACGATTGCAGGAGAAAAATGTGAGCGACAAAACATCAATAAATAAAAACTGTTTTTAATAAAAGCGCTGCGTCTGACTAGCCTAGCGATTCGCGCATATTGCATTTGAACGTATAAATTCACTAATATGCCTGAACTTACTCGATAAAGTCTAAAATCGCAAAGTTATTTCTGCTTGCCGGAATAATTCTTCGGATTTTTGACAGCGCAATCGAAGTTTGCCGATAGGCTTTGCCGTGCATTAATTAAGTGCCGCTGCGAAACTTTAACACCTTCGGTAATTTAAAATTTATAAGTAACATTATTGGCAATTCTTTATACATATTCTACATGGTGAAATTTCATTTTTACGAAAAAATCGCCAGACAAATTGACCATACAACTTTTAAATTCGGACCATTACGGAATATAATCCACCATAATCGACCGAAGTCAAACGCCTCGGTTTACAGTTCGTTTACAAAAAGTGAACGATTACAGTAATTCAGAAGAATCGCATTGGTGCAAAATCAGCGAAAAAAGAAATGAAGTTTTTATCGCCTGTTCGAAGCCGATTCTAACGAGCTCATTGGAAATTCAAATCGGGCTGGACCGCCGCACCCTGTAATCAATAATATTACATGTACGTGTTTCCTGAAGCCTTGGCTTTGAGGACGTCGGTAGCACGTAACAGAGGTCAATAAAGTAAAGTGATATTAGCAATTGCACTATATACATACTAATGACGTATGCTTTGCTTCAATATAACTAGGCAATCATAATTACACTCTTGTCACTTAAGAATATTAGATTTGTTAAACATTTCGCACATACCAACAATTTAAATGACTATAAATAACACTCAAGAATGTACATATACTTCAGAGGATTTACCTACTTTCCTACGACGGGTAATTATAGTGGTCACACCTAAGACCTTTTCATAGTATTTGCACTGATTATTCAGCTTAGCTTGCGAAGAATATATATCCCTTGATAGGGGATGATTGATTGGTATATAAACTACAATCATGCTAAACAATCTTATTCATACCGAGGCCATCAAGATTATAAATGCAAACAATATGTGATGTACGTAATTATACCAGCGATCTGCCGCGGCATCGCTCGTGTATAACCAAGGAGCCTAATTAAGCACAAAAACCTTCCTCGGGGATCGCTCTGTTCAACGGCGAAAACTGTATAAAAATCCGATCACGACGTTGTAATCGATCACATACAGACTGATTTTAGGGATATAATTATATATAATATGATTATATCAGTGACTTGACAATAAGAAATTTAGATATTAGTGGTAAAAAAGTTCAAAACTTAGGTATTAATTCATTTAGTTTGATGATTTGTTAAGACTTGGTACATAAGCGCCATAAGGAACAGTGCCTTTACCATTTTTGTTCAAAATTACTACAAAATTGTTCCACCAGAAAAACATTAAAATACTATGCAGCGAACTGTAAATATCATATCGTCGAGCAAAGGTATCAGTCATTAATACCCAATGTTATTAAGTATTTATTTTTCGCGTTAAGTCCCATAAAATAATAGAACTGTGAATAAAGCAGAAATAATGATGATCCTTAGAGCTGAATGAGATGGATTTTTCTCCAGAAGAACGATCATTTTATCCACTATAAATAAAAATACAATCTTATCGAAAACTTTGAAAAAATGCTAAGATTGTGTTCTCGAGTGGACGAATATTAATTGACCTGTACCCGTTCCATTCCGTGAGCTCTTAATATTCCTTTCTTATCGCCTGAGTTTGCATTATTGAAATGTTAGAATGTGATTATTATGCCTGTTAAGAGCTTTATCGATTAGAATCCTCATTCACTCGATCCGATTCTGTCGTCTTTATGTGGTGTGAAGGAACTTACCTATCTTAATTTCTTCAATTAAGTCACCTTTTTTATTGGACACATAGGAATTAATAAATTGCTTAATTTGTTGCCACTTTTGCACACTTCCCACTATCAATAATGCTGCCTTTAACATTTAATATATAAATAAAGCGGCCTGCATTGAAATTGCCAACTTGTACAAGTGTAATTTAAACCGTTATAAGGTAATTTGTGTTTTCACAGCATTCTTTTTTTTTAATTATATCAAATCGACGTGTGTCCATTTGTGAAACAAAAAGTGTTTCAAATTTTATTAAAGAGTACAATCTTTACGTGAGTGTGAAAACACTGAGGTCACGATGCTTGTCCGCTATAGTCACCAATACTACTGAATCAGTTTTGATTAATTATGGCATGCGTGTGTAATATGGTCCAACTTAAAGAATAGGCTATATTGTATTTCGATTACAGCAGCCAGGGCAAGGCGTGGCCTGATCAGCCTGTATAGCAAAATCTATTGTTATAAAAAGATAGATTTGGAGTTCCCTGCTATAAAATCAAATCAAATCATCAAAAGGCTCAAATTGCTCGTTTGCCCCCTGTAGTAATAAGGATAAAGATCAGGTCATGAAGGTACAGTTGACATTATATAGAAATGCATAATGATCTGGATGCGGCTTGTAACCAACCATAGATTATTATGATGTTTCTAAAATAAATCGTGCCAGAAATAAATCAATAAATTATTGATAGAAATCTTTTATTACAAAATGCTACGAGCCCGGGAAAGTCACATGAGCATATAAGATTACTCGTGTAGGTCGCGGATGAAATTGCGCTAACTAATGATGGTATCGCTCCTTGAATACAAATTTAGGTCTTTCAGCACAAAGCGCTGCGGGTAGCTGGCCTATTACTGCCGTGTTAGACTCAGTAAATTGAATCGGCGATATGATTTATAGTGGGACTTCACGAACTAGTATTATGGTCAGCTCCTGCATGGACGTGACGTGAAATTAAAACACCCGCTCCGCTTAAAATTGTTCTTTTGTCGCTTGGCTATAATCTCCGGATTCGTCCCAAAACGCTTCATTATTCCGAAGGAAGCATTGAAGTATTAATTCTAGATTGTTAACATTTCATTTTTCTTTTGGCGTAACATACTAATTTAGGTATGGATAAATACAGAATAGATATTGAGTTGTACTTCATCTTAATTTCCATATTATATAAACTTCTACGAATATAAATTTTATAAGGAGTAATATCATTCTAAGCACTCTTCTGGAATTAGTAATGATAGTTAACTAATTATTAGAGTCCTTGTGATGTCTATTTCAAATCCCATTTCATACTCACGTGTATGAAAATAATCATAAAACAAGCTAAAAGAATACGTTAAAAATTATCTTCATATAATAAAAATAATAATAATATCTGTGGACCAAGTTTTTTTTTGGTGACGCGGGGAAACGCACTTACATGCCTTGACTGGCCCTGGGTGGGGTCCAGTGGCGTGTGGGACTCGCGGCACATGATAGTGTCGAATACCCACAAAAACCACTGCGAGTGCCATCAGTGCCGCCCTTGGGGAGGTGCCCCGGAACAACAATCATCAGGACACCTCGACGACCAGTCAGCTCCCTAAGGGACCAACTCCACCTCCACAGCTGGGGTTGCCCAGCACTACAGGACAACCCCACCGACGTTGTCCTCGTCCTGATCTTTAAGCCTTCTTATAAGAGGGGTGCATAGACCGCCTAGCTACACCCCAGGCTACTTAGTCCCACCGCCACGACAACCACGGCTTGAACCATAGTGGATACACCAATTTAGCCTAGTCATGTGGTAAGTACAGTAAGGACTTGTGTTACAGATACAAGACAACGGAAATATATTTAATATAATTTTTCTATATATATTTAAGATTTTTATTATAGAAATACATATAACACATATATAAACGTTCATGACGTAGGCGGGATTCGAACCCACGACCTCTGGCGTAACACGCGGACTGACCGCCACATTTCCGACCGAGCCAGCCAGTCTTTTTTCTTCGAGCTATGTATACGGTTTTGGTTTAAATGAACTAAGATTCCTAATCAAAGTAGTAAATAATATTCAATACACCATACCGTCAATATTTTCTCTGTAACATTCGATTTATGTCAGCGTGGCAATCGAGATCTCAAGTTATATGAAAGTGTGACCGCTTCAAGAAACTAAGATTACGTTGAAGAGATTTCTCCAGATCGAATGCGCAATTCGAATACCAAATTCAAAATTTGTACGAAGAATTTCAATTTCCAACATCTGGCTGGAAATAAGCAATTAGCTAATAATAAAAAAGCAAAATGTGTCCAGGTCTTATAAATTAAAATAAAGAACCTGAATGTATAATAAAAGGAACCTAAAATGGACTATAGTACAACTACAGAGTCATCGCAAATTGTAATTACAGACAGCAGGAAAACATGGCATTTCTACACACATATGAGACCCTTTTTAAAGGCCTATTTGGTGAAATCCCTTTCCGCCATATTCTCCTGCTTAACGTTATATTTAACTAATTACGGGGTAGACGGTGGTCGCTCGTGTGATTACGTAATTACACGTAATATAAAGTTTTCCGCCGCTTTTGCCTTTCCGTATTTTATACAAGGCATTTTTTTTCAAAACCATCATTTTTGAATCCTGTAAAAATAACTTCAGAAAAAGAAAAATTATAGATTATATTTTTTCTGAAATTAATTTGCTACATTTTTTTTATAGTATAGGGCTTATTATAAAAAAGTAATGTTTTCCCGTCTCAAAAGTTTTGTACCAACATATGAAGCTACTTCGTTGAAGACGACAAATCTATAATCATCATTGCCAACAGCATTAGGCAATTGTCCAAAAATAACGCACTAATTAGATTTTAACCTTGTTCGACAAAGTTTCCCTATATTTGTCAGGGAAGTTCTAGGGAACCTTCTCTTTGTTTTAATTTAGTCAGGAACTCTTAATTATCATCTATGTTGAAGATAATGAGATTTATTTGTGTGAACGTATATGTTTGTTCCCTTACCAGCCATCTAGTGGCGGTGCTATTACTGAGTTGCAAGGGAACGAGCCGGCGTGATTGAGATAGTTTTATATAGAATAGTTTAAAACATAACGTTCTTACAATAAAACTAATTTGTGGTTTGTTCAGTCTATTTTTCAAGTAAAATTAATTTTATCGTAATGTGTAACGTTTGTATTAAGACATAATTATAATTTCTGATATTTTTTATATGGCCTGGCCACATGGGCATCATATTCATTTTTTTATAGAATAGGGGGGCAAAAGATCAATTGGAGCCTTTTTATCCACATCATTGCGATGCGTTGCCCTCCTCTCCCCCCCCAATGGGCCATATAAAATAAATTATTTCTATATAATACGAACGTTGCCGAATGTACGTCCCTTGTAAAACCGCTTATATAATCTTAATTGGCGTCACCACAATAATATAGGCGTCTGGAAAGTTTTGAGTAACGTTTAAATGCATTCTATGACTATTTTTATCATCTACACATCAACGGTAAGCATGTTCAACCATCGTGTGTTACCGGGTTCAAGTCCCGGATCGGAAAAAGTCTCATTAGTATATCGAATAACTATAGAGTATAAATAAATCGGCTTTAGATTCGAAGTTGCCTCGTGCCTCGTCGCTTAAAGCACGTTACACGGTCAGTAGTGGGTACGCCTGACTTCTCTCCGTTCGTGCCGGACTGTCGTCCCATTGCAATAGTCGATGGAAACAGCGAATGCTCATATTTCTGTGCACAGTTGCCTATTGTCTATAAAGATGCGCAGTTGCCTATTATCTATAAAGATGGACTACTTAGCCGACATTCATCAAGAAGGACTTACCCACCTCCACCCATGCTCCTACCCACCTCTCGATATACGGAGCGAACCATGGGAGATGCACGGGGGTTTGCTCACCGGCTCTGTTCCCCAACGTGCAATTCTTGAACCCCTTATTTAAGTGTCCTCTCTTATTTTAACTCTCCCTTTTCTGGGGCCTGACATCACAAAGACAGAAGTTGTCATCGACCTCGTCAGTCCTGATTAATTCGATGCAGCTATGTCGTGTGCCAGATGGTGTGAACATAGATATGCGTAAATGTCTTCAATTACCTAAAGCTCTGTTCCGTTGCGACCAAATCCTGGTGATAGACTGGGCCCACTGTCGTCCGTTGGATGCCGTCTAACATGATATTTCACTCGCTTCTGTACAAGTCACATTCCCACAGTACATGCTCTCTGGTTTCAGCTTCATGAGCGCAAGGACATGATGGCAGGTCACAAAACGCCATCCTGGGCAGGCGACCTCTAAAGCATCCGTGCCCTGTTAGTATCAGCGAGTGTCTGCGAAGTAACATACTCAGGTTCCACCCATTGATATCTAGACGGACTGTGACATGTGCCACTGTGAAAAATTCCATTTGGTCTCGCGTGTAACATCACGCACGTGTGACATGAGTGCTAGGAACCTCCCTGCACGTAGCAGCTTAATTTTGCTGAATTAAAGCAATTACACTCTTACAAAATTTTATTAAACTATTAACTCACTTAAATATTTCACACTCTCGCTAGTGTTAATATCTTTATAACTATTTCGGACATATACATGAGTAGTAGTGAGTGTGACAAAATGACAGGATATAGATGGAATGTGGTAGACCGAGCTCAAATAACAAACACTGTTGGGATTTCTAATAACCAAATAACTCGCAAAGATAATACGCAAACGTATGGCACGTGCCGCCATTAACATAACATGCGAGCAGAACGTATCGATGCGGTGACCCGGTTACTTAACAGCCGTTGCTTATTGCGGTGCTTCTACAAGTGTCTGGGGAAACTGCGAGCAGTTATTACACGAAAATTTACGAGGTGGATTGTTCCCAGCAAGTTCCAAGTTTACAGTAAACAACAATGTAGAACTTGGCCAATGTTAGCCAGGTTCGCTAATGTGACGTGCGAAATGGAAAGTAATCTGCATCGGAAAAAGACAACACCGGGAGAAGTCTGCTTGTGGGTTAACTTTCTTAGAGCCAATAAGTTTTTTTTTACGATTTTTTTATAGAATAGGGGGGCAGACGTGAAACTGGAACCTTGCAACAACTACCGACGCCCATGAACATCAGTTTATAATTACTATGCCGATTCGTTGCCCTCCTGCCTCCTCCCCAAAGGATCACCGGCTACTCACAAGCCTCACGAAAGGCGACAATGAAGATGTCACCTTAAATGCAATATTTGTGCCTAACGCTTTGTTAACATAGTTTAACACGTAGAGAAGTTATTAGTTCTCTGGGTCGTTAATCCTTCCCATCATTGACATCTACTTACCTCGATTACTCTCCCCAGTCCTAGTCCATCTTGTCAAATTCCCAAATTCAGGTAATTTCAATAGAATGTTCAAAATTTAATTGCTCAATTGTTTCAGCTAAATAATAAACACAATAACAGAATGCAGGCTACATAACAGAGGCAGAGCATACTTTTCGTTCTTATTATTTTTCATCGACGAGGATGAAAAGTAGCAGACGTAATTATTTCTATTTTTATATGATCAAAAAAAAAAAAAAAAAAAGATGTGTTTTATTTGGACGTAGTACTTAACTTGTTTCACTCAAAAGTTTGTGACAAATCTGTCTCAAAATAGCCCACTTAAACTAACTGTTACAAAACTTTTATATCTCGGTAGCAAAATGACTTGGCATTTATGTAGATCTGTTTATTGTTGTTGTAAAACAAGTTTATGCAATGACTCATAATATTCCTTACGCTAACAAGTGACACCTTGTTGTGTGTAATCTTTTATAAAATTGCTGTTTTTGGTTACACTGCTTGTTGTACTTGTATTGAATGAGAGCAGACTATAAATTTAGTGTAACATATATGTTTTGAAAACAAATCGCAAAAAAAATATTACAGTCTATAAAAAGGCTAAATAGATTATAATTATTTTCGATTTCTCGATTTATCTCCGAATGGAATATGCAAGTATCTATCTTTACGAACATAGCTTGAAATTAACACGATTGAAAAAATAATTTGGCTAATATGTGCCATGGAAGACCGTATAAAGTACTTTTGAGTATAAAGAATTTATTCCATTTAAGATATAAATATATCACTTACATGAGAAAAATAAAACTTTAACTAAGTACATAACTATAAACACCTTAACAGAGGAATGAATAAACAGCTTTAGAAGTGAAAAAATAATTAATAATACAACGTTAGACTATTATAATAATAATTGAGTATTGGTAAATAATTACAATAGTGATTAAGGCTAGGAGTCAAAACAACAACAAAAAAAAGTGTGATAGTTGTTACTGTTGACGTTCAAAAAGTTTTTTTAAAAATCTATTTCGAATGAAAGAATAATTTTTCCATTACATTTCATTAAAATGACAGTCTCTCAAATGTGGTTGATATGTTGTAATAATTTAGATTTAAAAATACTTAATGAGCTTACATTTTTTACGGATGGTGGTAAGTTATTGTAAAGTTGCACTCCATTGAAATTAATACTTTTTTGGCAAATTTTGAACCAACTTTGGGCAAGACAAGGAAACTTGGTCGTCAAAGACTACGTTTGGTTTGCAGTGATTTTTTGATGGAAAATAAGTCAGTGTGAATAGAGTTGTAAGAATTTTCCTAATAAAGATAAAAGTATCATGGGTATAAAGTTGCTTAATATTTAAGATGTTAGTTTCACTATAAATTTGTTGACTCGTCGTGAGGTATGGATGTTGGAAAATAATTTTAATTATTTTGTTTTGCATTCTTTGAAGTTGGTTTAATATAGTTTTATTAGCGTTGCCCCAAATTTCGACAAGGCAAAGTAGACGAGATTTAAATAGAGAGTTATAAATGTTGAAACGAATTTTTTTGGGTATACATTGACTAGAGTTGCGGAGTGAACCAATTAACGACGAAAATTTATTTTAAATATGATCAATTTGTTGGGAAAATGGTAATTAATTGTATATTATTAGTCCAAGATATTTTTCACACTTTGCTGTTCAATAGGAGTTTAATTAATAGTAAGGAGCATGTGAAGTGGTATAGTTTTATTTTTCGTATTATAGATTATATAGCATATTTTGGAAACATTAATGGTCAATAAGTTGTATTGGAACCATTCAAAAATCATTTCTAAGTCTTGCTATCCGAATACTATCTTCTATACGAGTTCCAAAATAAAAAAAGACAGGAATCATCGGCATGCAAAGTTAGGCGACCATGAAGGATTCAAGTTAGCTATGTCATTTATATAGACAAGAAACTTTTCCATCCTTTTGCAAAACTTTTATAGCATAAGCGGGCAAATGCCTTTTGATGGCTACCGACTCCCATGGGCATGCGCATGATAGTTACGCAGATGCGTTGCCCTCCTATCATTCCCCCCCCCCCCCCAATAGGTATGGATCACTGCACGTTATTTGGACAATACGGTCCACATTTACGAAATTACAGCAATGCAAATTAAATAATATAAATATTAATAGCACATAGCCCAAACTGTTGTATAGGACCCGGGCAAGACGGCTACAAACAGCTAGTTACATGTATGCATAATATACTCACACTATAATGTACTCACACGTTATTTGCCGACTCCAATGGGATCACAGGGGTCAGTAGATTCGTCAACATACGTACTAATGATATTACAAATTAGGCAGAGACCACTGATTACACACTCTTTCCTTCGTGCGTATTCAAATTTCTTCCCTAGCATTACAACAGTAAAGATCTTCCTCCTGTGGGAGGAGGTAGTGCCGTGAATGGTGCATGACACTGGTAGCCGGTGGCCCATTTGAAACGCAACGTATCTGCGTAATAATCATGCGAATGTCCATAGACGTCGGTAGCCAATGAAAGGCTCCGATTACTCGTTTGCCCTCCTATGACATATTTTTTAGGGAAGGGCGGCAAAGGAGCAACAGAAGCCAACTGACGTCAGTACATGCTGGTACTCCGTAAGAGTACTTCGGATTCGTCTACTCAGTCTAACAACTGGCACTTCGCGACGGGATTCGTCTATATATCATTCAACGCTTTGTCAAGTTTCGCTCTAAAGCCACTTAAAGAGCTCAAAGTGTTCGTTGTACCGAGGCATTGACATTTAATTTATGACACGCGTGAAAATCGTTATTACGAACACGCTATTTAACAATTTACTCCGTTTCGAAAAAATTAACACCGCCATAAATTTTAACGCTACCGCTACCATTAAAAATGTTATGTATCTAATTAATATTGTTTTACTGCCTGGAGGACAACCGAGCAGTAATTACCTGATTGTATATGCTTTTTATGTTGTAGGGGAGAACGAGTAATCGGTAGTCTTCTGATGACTACCAATGCATGATGCATGAACCACCACCATGAGACAACGCTTCTCGTTACGTCCTTCTCCAATGGGCTACCGGCTATTACAAACAGAACGAAATGCGACAGGCAAACTATCACTTTACGGCGGCATCATGTTCGCGAGAAGTATCCCCCCGGTCGTGCCGACCGATTCATCTCTAATGCAGCACAGCACTACTAAAATGTACATGATCAAAATTTATGCATTAGTAAATTAATATCGTTTCATGAGTCCTGTTAAGTCCAGTGGTTATTAGGTGCATGAAGCTTTTACCCGGCGCGAATGAATATTACAATCCCAGCAATGGAATGAATTTCATCTCCAGGATTGTAATGTTCATTAGTTCTGTGTGTTGTACGCACTGTCAATTTTAAAATAAAAAGGAACAAGGACTGCTCTTTTTAAATAGTTTTTTGTCACTTTGCAAACAAGCAAATCACACATAGCTGTGGCATGGTCCCAGTATAATGCGTTCCCTTCAACCCGCTTTACATGTAGCCGGTAGCGCATAAGGGGACACCTATGAGCTACCAAAAACATAAACACAAAGGAATCAAGAGAGAATGCAATCAAAACTGTTGAACGGAATACCTTCCAGCGTTTCCATTACATTTAATTTATATCCCATATCCATCGATTCATATATTTAATCCAAGTCGATAGTTAACCTAACGTTTGGGAAGCACCACTAGATCATTACTGATATGGCAATGGCGTCTGCGGTATGAAAACGCCCTTCTGCCTGTTATTAATTGCTTGCGAACAAAGCAAATGACTCGGTAGAGGTGATCCTATGAGCGGGGGTTGATATTATCCATTCAACCAGGATAGACGTCCATGCGAAAGCGAAATGTTCATTCACGGTAGGATAATTTCTGGGACGCTATATGTAAAAACTTGACTGCTACATATGCAACAAATATAATATTTTAAACAAGATTCATAGACTTTACTTATAATTTAAGGGCGCCGTATCTGGAACTGCCAGGAAAAACTAAACTTGACATAAAAAAAACGAAATCGTTAAATGATCATAATATTGTTGTCCATCTGTCTGTCAATGCCTACTGACCTAAAATCATGAAACTTGGCTAAACTAGGCAAGGGAAAACTCGAAAGTTTATAATAATTTATAGTATACACAACAAAAAGAAATTACAATATTTTATTAGCAGTCCATTCCATACAAATAAATATATACAGACGCACATATAACCTCCTTTTTCGAAGTCGGTTAGAAATGAATGTACACGCCCACAAACTTAAATTATTCGACTTTATAATTGCAGGGGAGAAGTGGCATGAAAGGAACATGTAAATGTAATTTACAATTACATAAAAAAAAGAAACATTATCAACCGATATTTGAAGTTTATTTTGTACAGAATGTATACATGCACCCACCAACGTAAATTACTTGCCTTAATCAGTTTTCATGATTATCCTACCGTTGTTATGGAAGCATCGAGCTGAAAAAAAAGCGGCTGGTCGGTTTTTTGCTTGACTAATTTACGCCATTAACTTTCACGGATTTGATAACGGTTGTGTACTGCTATTGTAATTTCATATTGGGTAGATTTTTGTTATCCAAAAAGCTGCAAAATAGCTATTTCGTATTAAATTTTTGACATATTTTCTGTGTGCTATTAAATATATTTGTCAGAATGAGAATAGTTGGTACACATCCAACATAAAATGATTACATTCTTGTTGTCGTCGCATTGTACAGCCTGGTGCAGCGGCAGTGAGGTAGTTTTATCTCACACAATTTCAATTTTTCATCTGCAGCTGTCAGCTCCGCGGCGCAGATAAGTAACGTTCGCGTCGCGTCCCGGCAGAAAAGTTTGTACTCCGCCAGTTTGTTCCGTGGGGTCCTTTGATAATTTTTTTTATAGCCGTCTTTATCATGATAATATTTTCCTTTGTGTAGTGGGGGATTTTGTTTATTGAATTAAATAGTTCGTGGTCATATTGTCCTTATTACTGTTTTTTGTTGTATATAGTTTTTATAATATAATCGGGTTTCACCATAGTTTGCGGTCTGTAGGTTGGTGCAAGTTATGTAGGAGAAGGCCTGCAATAAATGTTATAATACACTCGGGGATAAGTTCTGATTGCAATGTACACACTTAAAATTAGAGTAATATGTGATGACTGAAATATCTACTTTTTTAAATGAAAACTTATTTAAGTGCGTTGGGCATTTTTGATATGAGGAAAACTGTGTAACGAATATGTCATTTTTTCAGCCTTCACTTCTGTATACACTCTCGGAGTGCCTGCTGCGCATTTTGTTGCATAGTATGATATTTACGCACGTAACAAGCGAGTCGCAAGCCTGAGTGTGAAGAAAGTTGTGTCTTAGAGTATTTTATTCAACTTACTATTGTACTCGTAGATGTGGCTTAACAGTAATAGTGAACATAGCCCAATTCAATATTTTATATTTGTTTATGGTAAATCTACTAAGCTACTATGCTTTATGTATTAAAGCGTTGCAGTTAAATGTGATTTTTATTTTAAAGGCGGCATCGAGAACTATGTTCACTTGATGCAAATTCCAGAGTCCTATATATATAACCACACAAACGGAATTAAATATGCTAATTACCTACTTGTCTACCTTCTGCCAATTTTGCCGTTGGCACCCGGTCTCACCGTTCGTTACACTTTGTAGACGTAGAGACACTTCCCCTATCGTGCTGATCGAATGGAGATGCATTACTGTAGTCCTTATCTTTTACGGGAACAATAATAAATATATAACAAGTATTTGTACAAGTAGGTACTAATTAAACATATTTACATATTTTAAACATAATTTCTTCACGGAACTGAACATCTATCCAAGTTAGTTTAAACACATGTAACAAAGCAAATTTATAACACATTGAATGTATGGAAAATGTTCTTATGTACTTAGCAACTATCGCGCACTGAGAAAGGCTTAAATTAATTAATATGGG
>JAFELO010003294.1:78312-103987 GCA_017140195.1 Eumaeus atala
TGGAACATGAATTGTGTTATGTGTTGATAAAATGTGTTCTTATGGAAACGTACGTGTTGAGTTCACTTGGATGCGTTGATATATTTGGTGGAATACTCACGCTGGAGCATCATCAGTGTGTACAAATATGATGCTATCTTATATTTCTTAAATAGAATAAAATTTAATAAATTATGATGACATGAAAATCTTGCTCGAATTTCAACGGAACAATAACGAATACGAATAAAATACATTTTAATATGAATTTTACAAAAATATTTATTGTATGTGATAATTTTTTTTTCTGAAATAAGCACATGTTTTTGTATCTTTCTTTTTTAAGTTTCGATAAAATGTTACGTAAATCTTTTAAAATCACTTGAAGTAACATAAAATGGTATTAATGTTATGTTACTACGTTATTAATTTATATAGTACCTACTTAAAGTCATATAAATAGTAATTTAATTAAGCGTAAAATCAAAGTTAATTTAAACCTTCGTAGCAATTTTTATATTAAGTTTATTACGTATATATTAAATATTAGTTTATAGTGTGCATTAATTATTGAAAGAAAATTAATAATGTATTAACTGTGAAATGATTTTTTTATACCGTAAACCGATTTCAAGGATTTTTATATAAAAATCTAACCCCATGGGTCCATCGTCATTCATTTAAAATTTTCAAACTTTATTCCGAGCAAAACAAATTAAATTAAAGAAAAGAATACTATTTTAGCTGATAAAGGTACAAGCTAATTTTTGCATATATATTCAAATATACAAACAAACTCTCCACTTTTGTAATTTAAGCATCAATAGTTGTGGCGAATTTCCCAAGCCTACCGAATAGCTAATGTTCGGAACATTTCCATAATTGGAAATCCGTGACCACGAATATGATAGAGTTAACTAAGCGAAGAACATTTTAGCCGGAGTTGACTTGGTTCATTAATTTTTGGGTTGGCGAAATGATATGGTTCGCTAGCCTTGATAACGCTAATTGCTCAGCCACTAATATCATTAATAACTAATATAACTTCCAGCAGTGTTATGTTAAAACGTATTAGAAAACTAAGTAGCATTTTTAAAGGGGGAGGGGGGTGGACGAGAAATTTGAGCTTTTTTTTACAACTACCGACGCCCATGAACATCCGCATAATTACCATGTCAATGCTATTCCATCAGCTACATAGATACGCGACACCGAAAATATCACACGGTGGTATAATGTGAGCAAGAGGTACATCCCAGGTCGTGCCGGCCGAATTCTAATGCAATGCACCATAACACTACCTCGTACTAAATCCCCGAAAAGGTAGGCAGAGGTGTGCATCCTCAACTCGTAAGTCCAGTAGATATTCTAGCACACCCATGACTAGCCAAGGTACTGAGGCCCATGATGTCATAAGTATCAAGCCTATGGCCACTTCGGGCATACTCCAATCCCGGACAACGCGTGCTCAGAATAATCAGAGAAACATTTAATAACAATTCAAATCGCCGACCTGGGGATCGAACCCAGGTACCCACGCGGCAAACGGTCTTAACTGGCGACACCTGCACCGTTACACCACAGAGGCGATTACACAGGGGTTAGATTTTTATACGAATATTATAATAAAAATTGAATCGACTAGAATAAATAACATTTATTCTTGACTCATAGTCTCGGCCATAATATACATTTTAGTTAACCAGTTTGATATTTTTTCAAATCATACAAGGGCAAACTAACTGCCGATGGAAGCCTTTCAGCGACCATCGACGCTTAAAAATATCCACCCAATCATAGTTGATGACGATACATCGCCGTGCTCCCGACGGTCCATCCGGACTCACAAACAGTACGAAGCGCGACAATATAGCCAACACTTTATGTGATCCAGAGGTACCTCCATGGCTGCGGCAGAATCTCCATTACTATCATCTGGTCTGGTGATATTTTTATCCACTGATGACCATGACGCTTAACTAATGCGAAGAATAAAGAATATAAATGTGAAAAAAAAATAATTAAAAACTTCTTTTAAATAATTATATAAAATATTTTCTAGATTTCGTCGTCTATATAAAATTTCAATATAATTTAAATAGGTACTTGAGATCTATATAGAATCCAAAAGAATATTATTATTTAATGTTAAAAATATATTATCGGCAAGAGGGCCAAAACAGCCGGCCCACAGCTGTCTTGCCAAGGCTGACTACGTAACGACATTCCATGATACCACTCAGTTTTTACAAAGTGTAGGAGGCAAATGAGAAATCGGAGCCTTTAGACAACTACCGACTAAATCCTGCAGATGCGCTGCTCTCCTTTTCTCCGCTGCTCCGATGGGCCACCGGCTACCCACGAATCGCACGAAATGTTACGGCATAGCGACACTATCATATGAGTGTATTATGGGCAAAGCTAAACAATGTTTTGAGCGTGATAATTTTTGAAGTAGTATTTTATTTCTATGAGAGGCATAAACAAAAAAATCGTACATTAGCACGAGTATAGTGTCAAATAAAAGAAATGTTATTTAATGGTAGATATAACTGACTGTTGACTGATGGAAAAACTATATACTATAAAAGTGTAATTTGTAGAATTTCAACTGCTTGTGCAGTCCGTAAGAATTTTCCCACCTCAGCAGTAGCTCCTTATGTAATGCTTTGCCACGAGTACTTTTGTATGAAAAAGATAGTTCTCCATTCCTCTACCCGCCATAATTTCTTAGAATATCTCCGACATTACTAATGCGAGAGCTAATTTATCGTTTGTAAAAAGTTGCAATATTTTACCTCGCCACGTCTGCAGTCTGAAAGTTTTATACAGTTATTTGTAAAACGATTCTTCGCGATGCGAACTATATTAACACCTAGAAAAGTTTCGGTAGTAAGCTGGGGAAAATTAGGTCTGTTAGTTTTATGGGTTTTGTTAAAAAATTCTATTGCACTTTAACTGCAGAGAAAGTAGAGAACAAACAAAAGACTTTCAAAAAATAATTATTTATCTATTACTACTTATAAAATATATTAGTGAAGTTTCATTTCCTAGATAGATCAATTCCCGAGGAAGGTTTAGTGTATAAATTATTATAGTAACAATGTCTGTTATTTAAGGGTGAAGCTGGGGCAGATCGCTAGTTGCTGTGGTTTTATAAATAACTTCATTATAATCTTCATTATTAGAGAACACAGTGACTTCAATTATACTTAATTCCTCATTAGTACTCCTCGTGTCCTAAGTTTGCTCAATGCTTTAAGTTTGCATTCAATATGCTTTAGAAGGCAATCTTAAGGATTCCAAAGCTCACAGTTTTTAACATTGATTCAGAATTATTTTATAATTTTTGGAGAGCAGAACAAATTTGGAATGATCAAAAACATTTAGAATAATTAAAATCTTTTGATATAAAATGGTAATAGAAAATTTAATATTCGCACCAAGACGCGTGTCAATGAGTCGCGTGTGGCACTCTTGAGTAGACAAAACATAAACATTTAATTAAATACGAATTTAGAACTGTAGGTTACTTACGTGCTTTAAAATAAATTCAGCGTTTTTTATATTTACAAGATGTATTTATATCAGAATTGAATTATTCAAGAATTGAAGTGAATTAACGTTAACTGAGGCAAGTAAACGCTCCCAACCATAGTTCAAGCCTTGTATTGGCGGTAGGGCTTAGTAGCCGGGGGTAAGCCTGGGCGAAGCCAATTGAATCGAATGGGATCTGTGCACCCCTCTTATAAGAAGAGGACGCTAAAGGGCAGGAAGTAGGAACGCTCCGGTACTCCTCTTATAAGAAGAGGGGACCAAAGAGCAACAAGAGGAGGCGCTTTTGCACACGGGACAGGGGGGTGGATTGGAATCTCACCCCATTGCACTATCACAAAGTCAGTGGGGTTGTCCTGTAGTGCGGAACAACTCCATCTATGGAGGTGGCGTCGATCCCTTAGGGGGCCGACTAGCCGTCAAGGTGCCCTGATGATGTGTTGTTCTGGGACACCTCACCAATGGCGGCCCTGATGACGGTGGTCTATGTGGGTATACGGTACTATAATGTGCCTTGAGTACTGCGCACTGGACCCCACACAAGGCCAGCGAAGGCGCACAGCACACAGATAAAGGCTGACAGCAACGATAATGACAGTAAAGGGAAACCGCAACATAAAATATATTACGCTTAAGCCTCCTTCGGTTGGGTGAAGGCAGGCCATAGACTAATATACAGTCTTGTAGTAAATTATACCCAGTTAATACTCGCAAACTCTCCTCTCAATAAACATGAATGCCATTGGAAAAGAAAAACAAGTTAAACGCGAGTTGGACTCGTACACGTCGAGCTTGACACATTATTACTTGTCATTTTTATAATATAGGGGCAAACGGGAACTCGGACCCATTTAACGACTGCCAATTTCCATTGACATCCGCATTATGGTTGCCATACAGATGCGTCCCCTCCAAAAGTCCGTAAAAATAGTTTTATTGTAATGAGCAATATTCACGTAAACTTAAGACGTCATTGATTACTGAATCAACGTTGAAATTATATTTAATAATTTCAAAATCCTGTATACATTTAAAAGGATTAGCAGCGTATGGTTATTTAAACATGTTGATTGTTGGCATACATTTCACGTTTAGGTATATTACTTAGTCTGTTACCGGAAATCGCTCGGCTTTCGATGAATCAGCCGAATTGTGCGTTACGTGACCACTTTATTGACTTTCCGTCGCAAACTACAATTGCTGTTATCGCTGACTGTGTACAAAAGTGGAAATAATTCGGGAATAAAAAATATTTTTATAGTTTATTGCGATTTGTGTCGATCTACTGTAAAAAATATACTACAAATTGCTTACTTTTCTGTTGACGTTTTGCCTGTATTAACAAAAATCATGTGTTCAATGAAACGTTAACATTCAATATAAATTGTTTATTGAAAAATAAGTATATATCATTAAGCAATGTTTTAACGCTAAAATTTGATTCACTTATAATTTCTCATAGTGGGAAGCTATCTAAAGCTTGTTATCACTTTACTGTTCAATATTATTTTATTAGTGTAGCTTTTGTTTCACCTATATATAGGCAACTTTAACGGTCAAAAATTCAAGATGGTTTCCCTCTTATAATTTTTAGAGCGAAGTAAAGCAACGCTAAATGAAATTCTATTGCATGTGCGTGTAGCATAAATTATTATTATTTATTATTCGAATCGTGTGAAATGAACCTATGTATGTTACCAGAATTAGAAATAAATGTTTTAAATTGTTGGTTTTCACAAGCGATGGTGTCATGGAGAAATACGTTCAAATTGGAACGGAAAGGCCGGTAAACTATGTCTTGCTCACTGGGTTCCCGCCGTAAAGTGACAGATATGTTTTCGCCTCTCGTGAAATTTGTATTTAGCCGATGGGCCATAGTTGGAGCCCATATTGCAAAGAAAAATGGAGCTGTTTAGGATAGCCTATTTGCCCTTTTTGATACCTGGGTTACTAAAAGAGTAAGCCGATAATTACATAAATAATATAACTGAAATTATTTACAAAAGGCACTACAAGCAGCGTTTTCGCATCTTCTCTGGTTTCCTGTGGAAGAATTATCAAATGAAATTCAAAATGTAATTGGATCAGTTTATTTATTTTATCAATTAATTAAATGAAGAGTTCATTATTAATTTGTTAATAAATTAACAGAATGAAATTAACTGAACCTTCTGACCCAGCCGGTATTAGACATTGTTACAAATAACATCATTATAATCAGCCAGGTGATGTATACTAATTGACATAGGCCTCCCACTTAATGCGTCGTAGGACACGAGCCACTCTCATCAAGCGGCTGATGCACTCCACCATTAAGCAACTTGTCAGCGATTAGCATACTTGCAGTTACTTATTTCAAAATCCTATTTCAGTAGCATTCCAGATTCATTCTACACAAGCAAGCATGGATTATGTCATATTTAATTTCAAGTAGCACTGAAATTAAATATAACATTACCCATGATAAAGAGAGTAAAGCATTAACACCAACTTCGAAATAATTGAATTCCGTTTCCGTACTCGTTTTTAATATTCGGATCCTCAGAAAAATAGCAGTTAGAATACTTTTATATCCAACTAAATAAACTTTACATTACATTTTAAAATTTCACCTCAAAATGAATGAGCATTTCAGTTAGCATCATCTTGTAAATTGAGCGAGAGTCCAGTGAAGTAATGAATAAAGGCTTTATGGAAAAATGCACACCTATTTTCCATTCGCAACAGCAATAAATAAAATCTTTATGCTTGACATCTCTTCATATTTTATTGTGTAATTGTAGTAAATTTTGGAGTAAATAAAAACGTACTCTATTTTAGAAGTAAAATTGACATTTACAAATATTTTTACACGTTATATTTATAGGTAATGCTGGCTTCTGACAAAATGTTTTGTATAATTGATGTTTATAGAACTATCGTCAGCATTAATAATTTATCAGGTGGGCGGTCGGTTCTCTTGCCGTAACCGGTCATGGTTGGATCAACGGTATTGATGTTTGTCCTATTCATTTTATCCTGCTGGTACTATGATAGCCATGGTAGAATATGAAGAGATTGATGAGCCATGGAATAATGGCTTATAGCGTGATGATGACGTTAGGGTCAGCATGAAGCTTCTAACGTTAATGTTTCACATAAACGTATATAACGAATATGTGCCAAAGATCAATCACATTAGTGATTAGGCATTTGTCGACCATTTAAATGTGTAATCTAGAAAATAATAAATTTTGGATTCATATATTTTTGAAGTAAAATGTTAATCGCCTCTGTAGTGTAGTAGTGTTCCCGAAGTGGCCATAGGCTTGCCACCTATGACATCATGGGCCTCAGTACCTTGGCTAATCGTGGGTGTTCACTAGAACATTCTACCTACGAGTTGTGGATGTACTAGCACACCTCTGCCTACCTCTTCGGGGATAACAGGCGTGAAGGCACCTTTTTCTTTTAAAATGTTAATATTACATGCCTTAGGGCGCAAAAATTGTTATCAGATTCTAATTGGATGTGAGTTTTCTTCTCTCCTGTTTCTCTCCTTAAATAATTAATTTGAGCCAGACATTTTAATTTCTCTTTTAAATTAGTATGATCATTAGTGAAACCGTTATACCCGCGGATTCACCCGCGTAAATCCGGTCCCTACCGCCTTAGTCGTAGCGTCATAGTGTATAGCCTTATAACCTTCCTTGTTCAGTGGACTATTCAGCACTATTTCTTTCAATTTGGGCCAGCGTTTCCAGAGATTAGCGCGTTCAAACAAACAAACAAATTCTTCTTCTTCTCAAATCTGTATATGATTGACTATCTCAAAATCTACTGAACAGCCCTTCAGGCGATATCGCCAATACGTAAAACAATTCCCGAATAAGGTTTTAGTGTAGAAATCGTTAGAATAGCAATCCGGCAAGTGTTATTCACGGACGAAATCCGGGCAACAAGTTAATGTTAATTTTAATTATTTCACAACCTGTCATCAACCTAATTTTACGATATCAACGCGAGCAAGATAGAAACAAACTTCAATTAATCGACAAATGGTAATAAATTGGGTGGTATGAAACGAGACACTTTTGTAACTGCTAATTATATTATGATGTCTTTTATTGAATATTACTAGCAGCTCCACGCGGTTTCACCCGCGTATTCCACCCAGGAAACATCCTTAGGGGTAGAGTTTCGTAAAAATGGTACTATGCTGATGGAAGAGGTAGTGCCATACTGCATAGGAGGAGGTAGTGCCGTGCATGGTGCATGACACTACATCCTCCAGTGCAACAGAATTAGGCCGGCACTACCGGGGAAGAACCTCTCGCTCACCTGATACCGGCGTAAAGTGACAGCGTGGCTGTCGCGTTTCGAGCGGTTTGTGAGAGGCGGCCCATTGGTGGGACGATAAGTGGGCAACGCATCTACGTAGAAATCATGCGAATGTCCATGGGCGTTGGCAGTCATCAAAAGGCTCTGATTACCTTTTATGATATGATGTATAAAAAATATATCTGCACCGTAAAAGGAACCTAGCTTCCAAACTTCATGTTTGTAGGTATGATAGTTTCTGAGATTTCCTCATTAATCAGTGAGTGGTATTTCACTTTTATATATTATATAGTCCTAAGTTACAGATGTATTTGTTAACATAATATACTTGTAATGAAGAACTTGAAGTCGATAAAGTTGGTTGCACAGGGTGTAATCATTACGAACTCTAAGATCATGAATTGTCATAACTTTGAAACACTTTTTCTTATGGTTACATGAAGTCGAGAGTTAAATGTGTCTCCTACCCATGGTAACTTCTCACTCAAAAGTCCTTAAAGTGATTATCATCGAGTGTATGCGTTGAATCTACATAACCAGTAACCGTATGGATGCTAATAGGCGTCACTAGGCACCAAATCGCAGTCAGAAGAAGTAACTGCCCAGAAAATACAGATGACGTAGCGTTTCGAAAAATGTTAATTAATTTATTTAGGAAAATATATATTCATAACATGACAACCGGCTGGCTAAGTTGGTAACGTGGCGATTAGTCCGCACATAGTTACGCCAGAGGTCGCGGGTTCGAATCCCACCTAGGTCTTAGATATTTATATATGTATTATATGTATTAAAATATATTTCCGTTGTCTAGTACCAGTGAAACAAGTTCTTACGGAAGTTAGCAAATTACTAGGCTAACGTGATGTGATAAGTCCAAAGATATTATTATTATAATCATACACCAAAAAATCATAATAAAATCAAATTCAAACAGATACATAATTAATATTGGTTAACATTTCATCCACAACTCAAAATGAGAACATTTTAGCATATGTTTATTATCATTAACAAGTTGTTTATTATGATTTCGTTTGGGTTTATTAAGAATTGACGGATAATCTCATTTAATCAAAGCTAGTAACGTTTATTTGTTCACCTCGCTACACCTTTGTCTACCTTATCCGGTAGCGAGCTGAGCGCTTGTCCCAACACAAAAGACAAATACGGCTACCGAACAAGAGACGTAATTGAAATAAACAGATATACTTTATTACTTTCTATGTCAGATGTTACAATATTGATATTTTTACACAATTACGGAGATTGTTGAGAAAATCTTAAAAATAAGCATTCTCTGTAACATCTGTTATCGACAATAGCTTAGATATAAGTCTTTCTGAGTATGTCAGCAGCTCTATTTCAAACAAGCAACTAATAGTTATACTATAACTAGCGATCCGCCCCTGCTTCACCCGGGAAGAAATATTTGCCTTAGTAGACTATACATTAAAATCTTATTCGACAATCGCTATGTCCATTGGCAAAACTGCATTAAAATCAGTTTTGTAGATCTAGGGAAAACTAAGCATAAATACAGCTTTTGGGACTTAGTTTTACAATAAGTATATAAAACAACTTCCCAAAAGCTACATAGGTTGTGAGAGAAAATAAAAATGTGTGGAAATCAAGGGTACTAATTAAGGAGTGAGACTACATACAAAAAAATCCAAGAGATATAATTTCTTAAATGTCATCTTAAAATCATGAAGTGTGATGCTCTCTTTTTTATTTCATAAACAGAAGCTCAATCATAAGGGTACGCTGTTATTATGCATTACTTTTGTTTTCATAACTTCTTATTAATACTACATTATATATTGCTTGTATTATTCTACTTAATATAAGTGTTTGTTTTCAACTTCTTATATACAAAACAATTTCCTCAAAAGCTGTAAGTCTATATGTGATAAATTTTCTCAAAATGAACTGAAGGGATATTTGTGTAGTTTTCTCAGTAAACCTCGATAAGTGGACTCAACGCCACATATAGAATTTTTCAATTCGGGTCACCTGACATTGGCGCGTTTAAATAAACAAATTCTTTATCTTTATATTATAAGTATGGATATTTAGTAAAGAATGATAGTGTGATATACAAAAATGGTTTTAATAATAAAGTTTACACGTAATAGCGTTGGATAAATTCGAGCAAAGTCGGGTAACAAATAATAAATACTTACAAAGTTATCTGTATATATGGTGTATTATATGTAAACAGATGGCATCATGACTTTTCATTATCTATCTTATTGTAGTTATTTTGAATTAGAGTTAAAATAGTTTCAAATGTGGCGAGTAAGGACTAAAAGATGAACAGGCCGGGATACGGATACACCGCGCCTGTATCCACAACATATTATGCATCAACCAACAGACCGCCACAATACGAGAGTGGATATGGACAACTTGCGCCAGTACCTCTATACAGCCCAACATCGCACCCCCTTTCCAATTACGCTGACGTATATGAGGGTAACAATGATACTACACTCAGAGCGGAAGAAAGGCACTGGTATATAGAAAACCATAAAAACATACAACCTAGCTATACGAGCGAAGAAAATGTTACGCAAAATAATAAACTAAAGAAAGAAGGAGAAAAGAAAAGTGAGAACCAAGTCACAAGATCTGATGCCGCTCAAATACGACAGCGAAGGAAAGAAGATCGCTGTTCGTGCGAATGCTGGCCCAGTTCTGATGCTACCGCTGTACAGGATAGTGGCGCTAACGAAACCACAAGGTCTCTTTCTGGTGTAGATATGGTAGCATCCTATGGCGTTTATAGCAATTCACAAGATGATGAAAGTTCAGGGTTTGCACGTATATCTGAGAAAAATACAAGATTCAGCCAAGGAAACGAAACTCCGGTACAGGGTGTTATAGTGAATCAGCAGGGAAATAGTGCAGTGGTCCGGGATACAGGAGCAACAGATTCGTCTTGTGGCAAATGTTGTTCAATATCTACAAACGCGCACGCTGCTAATTCGGAAGATTACTGCTGGATCCACTATTGTAGACCAGCTTTAATAGTGCTTCTGCTTATATTTTTTCTAGTGTTGTTGGGAGTCTCCACAGGCTTTTTACTAACAAATAATTGTAAGTATAATTTCACTTATTATTTTATTAGATTTTAGAGCGTAGACTAATATTACGATCGTTGGGTAATTACCGTAGCCCGTAGACATAAAATAGTATGTCAACTGGCTGATAATGATAACGAAATTTAAAAGAATACAGAAGAAAGCTTTGAGAAGTACATGAACATTTATTAAATAGCGGGTGCTGTGTAAATGATATAAACCATACACAGGCTTAATTCACGGTTGATTTTGAAATGAAACAGTGGGATAGGTGCTCGAGTACGGAGTGAGGGTGTGGGTAGCTGGCGTTCCGCTCGTTTTTCTCTCTGACAGAACATTTATTTTAGTGGCACTTTGGCCGCCACGTGGAGGGTTTAAAATTGGTATAAAACTATTAGATTTAGGGCGATAAATATAGCACTTTCAAAAACATTTTTTTAACGAAGTAGTGTGCTACTTAAATATGTTACTATTATTATGTAGTGTGTTCACAAAATTCATAGGTAATGTAAACACAAATATTTAATTTTTTGGGTAAAAACTATATTTGGTATTTACTAATTACATATTTCCAAAAGATTTATCACATTTCATAAATGTATTCCATTGGAATTTAGGTAGAGGGAGGGGTAAAGCAGATTCAAATCTCTGACACAAGTGACTCATGATTTAGGATCAATCCGTTGGCCAGTATCCAGTACTCAGCCAAATGGTTGCGGACCGTAGCATCAGCTTTCCAATATCGTTTTGCTGGCATTCTAAAGCAATTGGGTTCAAAAAATATGTTTTTTCGTCACTCGTGAATGTTTTGTAAACTTATAAATGTTTAAAATTTGTTGATGATATTTAAATAAAATTAATCTTATATATAAAATTCTTATGTCACAATGTTAGATAGATACCTTACTCCACAAAAACGGCTTTACCCCTTTTTATTGAATTTTATATGCTACCGTCTATTTTTTATACCCCTATAGAATGATAATATTGTTCACACTTAACTTTATTTTACCGTTTACACGTATGAATGACAACAAATTTAATGTATAACAACAACGTCTCTCGGGACAGCTAGCTACTATATATCATCATCATCACCCTCATCATTATCATCCCTTATCGTTCCACTGCTGGACACAGGCCTCTGCCAATGAAGGCCAAGACGACCGATCTCCTGTTACTCGCATATGGATGCGGTCGTCCGGCTACTATTGCATATAAAAATTATAATTCTAAAGTATTATCTTTTTTTGAAAATGTTATTAAAATTTTATTCAATAAAAAGTAACTAAACAGATAATATATTCGGCAATAATACGATTAAAAGTGTCAATTAAACAATAATATCGAAGAGTCTGTATGTTATCGATCTTGTAATGCCGTTTTCACTCATGGAATTGCCGAGGAAGGTCGTAATTTATAATTTATTAAGATAACATTTTCTTCAAGGACACAGTTGGAGCGGAACGTCAGTTTTGTGGTAATTTGAAATCGAAACCTATTTAACTAGAACACGAAGATACGTGCTATTCGTCAAAAGTAATTTTACGCTTATCAAAGATTACCAATCTTTTATAACGAGTTTATTAAAATGATTGTAAATTGTATATAACAAAGTAATGATAAAGTTTTAAAAAATAATGTAGGAATTTTGGGAATAGGGGTAGCAATTCTAAATGATCCAATGGGCTAGTATAGTATAAAATTACGATAAAACTTTTATCAATACGTGGGGATTTCGTAGCGATCATATGTCTTTTATGAATTCACTATAAGAGATAAACATGATATAGAATGTAACAATTTTGATTATTTGTGTTTGTAATGCTCGTGTGAGCGTATAAATTTCGTCCTTTGATATCGATGCTTAACGTAACAATCCATCTGAGTTTTATTATACCATATCTGATTGAAATTAATGTTTTTTTATAACGTGAGTTCTAAAAATATAAGACGAGGCTTTTCAATTTGAATAATAAAGCTGTATTTTTCATTAAATATTGCAGCGTACGTACATAACATGATATGATGTCTAGTTTATGTTTGTTTTTCATAAAATGATGTGAAGTTATATGAAACAGTATGCACAATTTTCTTAACAAAGTAATTAAATGAAAACGCTCCCCGCAAAACTAGGTTATTACAGTATTTGAATCAACGCAGCGTCAGCGAAGCCGTATTCGTAATGGAATATTTGCAAAATGTGAACGTTCGTTCGTGGCAACGTCGTTTTTAAACGTATTTGTTATTTTTTTACGGCCAAAGGTTTGAAACAAGCAAGTTGATAATGATAAATAATTAGATAAGAATTCTATTTTTCAGCCTATCTAGTTTTACAGAAATTGTTTTTTTATGTGAAAAAGTTCATCCGTGGAGAATGAAACGTATGTATTCCCTCGGGTGTTTACGGGCACCTTACTTTAAGTTTTCAGACTGGTCGCTTGCTCTTAGCATAGAAGAGAAAATCATTGGATCACAAATGTTGATGGTTTGTCGCATTCCATGATTAATACCTACTTAGCTCTTTGTAAGGAAATCAAGTGCATGACAAGGCTTAATGACTGTTCGCCTGATTAAATTTCGGCTGCACTGCGCTAATTCCCATAGAGATTACGGAACACATAAGTACTCGCATAATTAATATGTGATCTGTGTTGCCCTATTTTGTTGTCGACTTCCTTTGGATTAGTTAAGATTATATGTATCTCATAGGGCCATTACTTTTTACAGCACCTGCAAAGAGAGAAGGAAAAAAACCTTTATGTATTGTAAATTTTGCATAGAAAATATCTCGGGTATAAACAGAAATAAATTCATGTTTTCTATTTCTAACACATATTAATTCATTTACATATTACTTCGCCTACTTTCCCATAAGAAAATCTAAATTACGTCAGGTATGTTATCAGTAATAAAATTAGCAGAGGACATTAAATTTTAACAACCTAATAAATATACAATAAAATCATCCAGAATACAATTGCCACTAGCCCAAAGGCGCTGGGGTTTAAATAAGATTGTTTAAGACAATTAATTCCTTGGGGCATCGCCAATGGATTGATTCACGAGTCACGTTCAGCATTAGTTTTGCAGCACGAATAGCTAATCGATCGATTAATTTTCATGCTGCTCGAGCACGAAATTTCAGGAGGATATATGAACTGAATTAAATTGCCAAACTCAGTGGACTAGAAAATTATAGATCCCGCACAGTCGACTTTTTATATCTCACGCCATGACCAGATAAATTTCGATTGCAAAATGATTTACTCCAATGCATGATTTCTGCTAAAGATGGCTAAAGCGGTTTAAATTTCTATATGATTTTAGCATCCATTAGCGAGTTAGTGTTTTGGTACCTAATATCATTACAACAAAACTACTTTTACGGATTTTATCACGGTTTATTTCATTATTTAACTAGCTATTTAGTTTTATTGTAATGAGTAACATTTGTGTTAGCTTAAGACATCAATACCTAATATCATTTATAATAAGTAACATTGTATGTGATGGATTCGTAGATGGCGCTACTAGTTACTAAATGTATGATTCTAACAATAAGTTATGCAATGATGAATTGCAGCAAAAATGGGTCGGCACAGCCGAGTTTCCAGTGGCACGCGAGAGGGACAAGACGACAACATACCTGAATAGCGATGGCAATATCTGCATAGCAACTACGGTAGCCGCCCAAAATCTCAGACTCTCTTTTGTCCCCCTATACTATAAAACCTCAGTACAATCTATCGTACCCCTTGGTAAGGTCATTCATGTTTTTGTCTTTTGTACTTTTTTGGAAATTTGTGGTAATATTGACGTTGCGAGTCAATACTTACTTAAAATGAGTTAGCCAAACTGCGAGTAGGCCTCTTAAATTGATATGAAATATAGCGCACGGCTTGCTAGGTTGTGATTAGTGACAATTACTTTTTAGAACACCGTAGCGTAATTTGGAGATAATCAAAGTTGAGTTTAGATAAAATCCCGATGATTGTGTATTTTATTACATTACTTCACAGACTTAATTAATTACTGAATAGTTATTACTGGAATCAGTATTCACTATTCAGTTGCTTAACGCTTAGTACCGGAGATATGTGCGCTAAGCTTCTGTCAGACAGACATACATATTTTATAACGTTAGAACTAACCAAATAACCTGTTTGACGATATAAACGCTAACGGAAAGAAATGTTTTTATTCGTTACATTATCATGTTCATTCGGCATGATATTGACAGCAAGACATCGTTTGATACGTACGGATCAGGATATACATATCTAGTTGGTTTGTGCGTGATTACATTTGACACCCGTAATATCCGGTCGCCCGCTGCCCACCGATGATATCAATTTCAATTTGTTGCGGCCGATTCACCTTGACTCATCGTGAGAATCGATTCTACCCCTAGTTTCCTGTTGCGTCTACCCAACTTAATCTTTAACTATTCGATGTGGCTCACGTTCGGTATCTAAGAATGTGGTTCACCAAATTCAATAAAATGATAGACGCTATAGACATTGCTTTGATGTTTGTGAAGTTTCTTTAGCGTGCGACATGTTTTATTGATAGAAACAGCTTTTGTGTTTTATATATAAACTGTATTCTATCATTATCAGCCCCTATCGGTCCAATTCCGGACGTAGGCTTCCTTCAGTGAACGCCAATGACGGCCGATCTCCTGCTACTCGCATCCATCCCGGACCGGCTACAGCACGGAGATCGTCTTCCCACCTTGTGAACGGCCGAACAACACTTCAATTTCCTAATCGCGGCTTCCACTGCAGAACCTAAGTGGCTCATCAGCCATCCGATCTTCTGAGTGTGTGACCAGCCCATTGCCACTTCGGTGAGCTTATTCTTGGTTATGATTTTTTTTTTCGGAAATTTTAGTTCCCTGCCGTATGATTTCGTTGCGAATTCAATGGGACAGAGAAACACCCAATATAGCACGTTCAATAGCTCGCTCAGCTACCGCATACTTGCGGACAAGTCCTTAAGAGGCCATGTTTCGGCCCCGTAGGATATCCCGGGAAGACCGCATTGCTAGAAGACTTTTGTATTCAAGCTCTACGGTATGGGCGACATGAGAATGTGAAGAAGCTAACGGAATGCTGCCCAACGAAACTGAATCCTTCTATCGGCTTCCTTCTTGAACTTATATCTACCTAACTGCAATAGTTGTCAGATATACGAATACGTATGTATTCGTCTACGACTTCGGGAATTGCATCCTCTACGTTGATCGGCCTAGAGGGAACGTTTTCGTTGAAGGGAACGTGTTTCCTTTGCCTTGTCCAATTGAATCCTAAGGCCAAGGATTCATATAGGAGGATTCATATAGGCTGTGCAACATTCCCTGCAAGCTCTCCAACAATATTCTATACGAAATAATTTATTTTTTGGGTTCCAATGCGGCCATTTTTACAAAAAAATAATGAAAGTAGACACAGGCTCACAATCTAACATTGTGTGCAGCGATCAGATTCGTTTAACACGTGACTGGGCACCGGTCGTTGTTTAATAGCCTCGTATATGTAAAGGACAAGCGCGGTCTACGTCCAACCAATTTGCAATAAAATAATATGGCGTAGTACCCCGCACACCCCCGGGTTGTGACCGCGCGTTTTGCCAGTGTTTTGCTCTTGCTACATTTTATACTTATTCGGACTCAGCCCATTAGTCGGCACCTCCTTGTCTCACACTGGTACCTTTTTTGTAGTATTTTCAAATTAATCATGCAGAATATTGTGGGAGGGTTTATGTTATTATGATTATTACATTTCATTATAATGATTCCTTTGTCCCTATCATCATTTTTTATGTTCACAGTCAAAATGACAGCGAAAATACCAGCTATTATCGCAAGACTCATGCACGTGGTCAGAGGAGCATAGCCTTCACTCTTATATGCTATTGATAATATATGTGCGAAACATTTTTTCGACAAGTATTCTTTTGTTTTTTTGTTCTCAATATTCTTTGTAAATAAGGCTTCTCTCTATTTGCAAACGCAGCCATTACTTAAAATTATTTTTAATCCTTGAGAAATTAATAGATATTCTTCAAATTTGGTAAATGAAGAATGTCATTTTTGTATACAACGTTTGATTGGTATATTGAAAAAAAATAATTGGAGCTTTAGTCCGCCATTTATTTGGTTATGACAAGAACTATTCTATTTCTCAATTTTACCCGCAATCCGAGCATTTTGTCTTTATTTTCTCATTGGACTAAGGTACTCGGGTGGATCTAAAAGTTCTAAGCCCGACCAAGAAAATGAAAGAAAAGTTGATCTAAATTTATATTTATTTTTCGACATAGTCTCCATCTAGTTCAACACACTTCTTCCACCTGACCTGCAACTTGTTTATCCCCTTGAAAAAAAAAGATTCCGGAAGGTCGGCGAAATAATCGTTTACTGCGACTATCACCTCATCTTTGGTCGAAAATTTCGTGCCACCCACATGTTTTTTTTAAATTTGGAAATAAATGATAATCCAAGGGGGCTAAATCCGGCGAATATGTTGGGTGGGGCAGCAATTCGTAGCCACAATCATGGATTACAGACATTGTTTCAACCGAAGAGTGAACACGTGCATTGTCTTGATGAAACAAAACTTTCTTACGCAACACTCCCGGCCTTTTTTCTTTTATTTCTTCCCGGAGTCGTCGTAAAAGGTTACAATAATAACTAGAATTTATATTTTGACCTTTCGGTAAATAATCTACAAAAATAATGCCCTTCGCATCCCATAAAACAGGAGCCATGACTTTGTTAGTAGACAAAACGACCTTAGCCTTTTTCGGTGTAGGAGAGTCTGATCTTTACCACTGTTTGGATTGTTGCTTTGAATCAGGCGTATGGTGGTGAACCCAGCTTCTATCCATAGTAACAAATCTAAACAAAAAATCCACGGAATCAGTCTCAAAAAGTTCCAAACAGTCTCGCGAAGTTGTGTATCGAACTCGTTTTTGTTCAGCTGAAAGCCACCTCGGGACCCAGCGAGTAGAAACCTTATGGAACCCCAACTCGTCCGTTATTATGTGTTGCACCCGGCTATAACTAATATTTGTTATCTCAGCAAACTTACCAATGGTCAAACGTCGGTCACCCAGTAGGAGATCACAAATTTTATCGATGTTTTGTTTCGTGGTAGAGGATGTGGCATACATCCTTCCACCTCTAGGATCATCTTTAATGCTCTCACGACCGCGCTTAAAATCAGCTACCCACTTGTTGACACTGGAATACGATGGAACAGACTCCCCCAAAGTGCTCACCATATCTTGATGGATGTCTTTTGGTGATAGGCCTTTTTTATTGAGGTACATAATGACTGCACGGTGTTCAATTTATTCCATTATTGAAAATTGCGTCAGATTGCTCCAACAAATACACAGAAAATTTATATTGTGCAGTATCGGAATGAAACTGCACACAATAAATTAATATTACACATACTAACAAATGACGGTAGATTGAAAAAGATATAATAGCTCCATGTAGGTTAGGCCACCCACTTTTTGATCCACCCTCGCATTTTATTAATGCCTAATCGATATTATTAAGTTCGTGGAACGTCTATAATTTAGGAATTATCATCTCTCTCGGTTGGGTTTAACTTTACGGCCAGTTTACTATTAACTTAATATGAATCACTTTTTAGAATCTTTCATTTTAAGTTTATAGTAAACATTTTTGCAGCAATAATTTTAAGAAGCCTCACTGTTAAAGCCCCATTGCATTGCTATATAATTCTATTTATTTCATTTATTCTTTATAGGACTACCGATGCCCATGAACATCCACATAATTACTATGTCGATGCGTTGCCCTCCTTTGCCTCCCCCCAATGGGCCAATGGATCAATTAAAACAAAATTGAAATAGCGTTTGCTAGTTTTTAAATTGTTTACTTACAAGCTTACTTTTATTTTAGTTGTACACTTATAGTGCTAGTGTATAATTTGCAAAATTGGTTCTGGTTAATAGTTTCAGTCAGGTTATAAAATTTACAAACGACGAAAAGTGTAGAATATATCGTATTATTTGTTTCAGATTTACATTATCAGCCGAGGCCACCAGCTCCTGAAGGTGAGTTGAACTTCGAAAGTCTTTCTTTTACGTTTCTTTTAGATTTGTAACTGTTAACAAATATTTGATCGATCTTTAACTTGATCATGTCTTTACCAACAAAATTCTTCGCTAGTCAGATGAACTGTTATAGTCGATAGAATCGCCAACAGTGGTAGGTCCCTCTGGAAAAAAGTATGTGTGTGTACGCAACTCACAAAACTACAGGGATAAATACGCCTATGACACTATTACTAGTACATGACTTCTAGGTTTGGGCCTTACTTTCGTCATCTGCCTCAGAATACAGAGAAATACCTTATCTTCTATGTTTTATCGGCGTCAGTTTATGTAATATGGGAACTTTTGAATATATATAAACGATATATAACTTTTGGAAGTGAGAATCGTTATTATTTAATTCTATCCAATAAATTTTTAGAATATTGATTAGTATATCGGCTCTCTCGCCATCCCAGTGGTTGAATAATTGTCAATTTTGGTGAACGAGCAAATATTTTACCTTCATTTATGCTGAGGTAAGATAGATGTAGGATACCTTTATCATTTATCAATCAAGCCACGAATGAACTAATTCGCTTATACTATTTGTTCATAACCAGCACAGATTATCTCGGCTATCACGTAACAGCGGAGACCAATGGATTTAAATATTTTGAAGCATTTATTATAACTAAACTGAAGTGTCAGTAAGAGATGATCACCAGTCATGCTCTCGTCCATCACAAGTATTCTTAATTTAGTTGGCGATTTTAAGTTGAAGTAATTAATGTACGCAGCAAGTGCTTAAAATATATGGCCTCGCAGTGTTGAGTTTAAGTCCCAGATCGGACTAAAAAATATTCTTTGGATTTTCCCGAATCTGTTCTCTCTCAGCTTCGCCAAGCACACTAAGCCTAATCCTGTGCCTAATTTCTCTCCCGTTATATCAGAATTTTCTCCAATGAAATGGAAAAAAATGGAATCTTTTCCAATGGAATACGAGAATAAGAGAATAGAGAAACCGCTAACATTTTATCATACATTTGTGTACTATAACATTATTGTCTCGAGTAGTTGGAGTTTCTCCTTAGAGATGGCCGCAGCAATACCCTTCTAGCTATAGTTCAGATATTGAGATATTCTTGAACTATCAATGAACTGCATCTAGACAACCTAAAAACGCTTTGCCAACGTAGCAATTAGAATACAACAGTAAAATGTCTACAAACGCTGATTATACTCTTTCTTATCATGATAATAGGGTTATAAATCAGTCGCCTAGCCCAAGTTAGAAGAGTAGAACTTACGTAAATTACTTTACTTTTTTAAGCATTCTATGAACGTTCTTTCCAAAGATGTTTTGTTTTATAACAAAGAAAACTTTATTCTCGCAAATAAATTTAGAGGGAACAATAAAATATGCTAAATTAAAGAAAGTAAAAAAGTAAATGTATGTAATATTTATAGATAAATAATAATAGCAATAGGAGTTTTGACAATATAATATTATGGAGGTAGTAACAGTTGTGATAGGTAAAGTCTGTTGATCAATTTACTTATACTTATCAGTACTTATCTGTACTTATCAGTAACGGTACTTTTTAGATACTGATGTAGTTTTCTAAGTGTATTCATTAGAAACTGGTAATGAGATGAGTGAATTTATTAGATATTGATGATGAGATGCGTGAATTTATTAGATATTGAAGATGAGATAAGTAAATTTATTAGATACTGATGACGCGATGAGTGAATTTATTAGATATTGATGGCGAGATGAGTTGTTTTAAACTACCGGAGAGAGGGAAAGAGAGCGTATAATTTGAATCTCTCCTAAGGACACTACAGATTCAGATTTTTTTTTCGATCTTCAGATAACCTGGTAGAACATTTAAATTTTTTGGAAAAAGTGTGATGTTTTTACGTTTAGTGATAGGAGCTGTGCTTAGATCTGTACTTTTTATTTTATCAAGTTCGGTTTCAAGAAGAACTAATTACTTTAAAAATACTATGAATGTACGCCGTAGCGGAACACAAACCTAATTTAACTAACTGCCTAGAACTAAAACCGAACAATTAAGTTTGCATCGTGCAAACTGCGTTATTCAATGAAATCCATGTACTATTTCAATTTGTTACTCAATCCGAATATAAAGCGATCAAATTTAATTATGAAAATAAGTTATACGCTAAGTGCTTGCGGCGTACGTATGGTTATTTTTAGCAGGTAGTCATTATTGATGTCTTAAGTTTACGCGAATGTTAGTCATTAAAATAGAACTACTTTTACGGATTCTATCACGATTTATTTAGTTATTTCATTAGCCCGACGTTTCATAAGCTTTACAGCAATCGTGGTAACCGGTGGACAGTCCAGCCATGAATATGGTGTCATTAGTGAATTACAGACCGCAACGCCCATTGAATACAATAGATCTTAGAGTTAATGTTCACCAACAGTAAGATATGACTATAACCCTGAACCAGTGGAATGTTAAGAAAAATATGAAGCCACAAAATAACGTTTAAATTAAATGTGAGAAGGTAAATTTGGACTTCCTTGTATCCAAACCTTCAATGTATCCAAAGATAAATGTATCCCGTTCCTATTGGTCCACTATTGCAGGGCACACCAGTGCCCATTCATAATGTTGTTCCAGCAATTTCGGCCACAGCGGCTTGAGAGTAGCCATCTGAGCAGGACGTATTATTGTGCGCATGTGTGTCTCTCTATTTCCTTATTATCCTATTCCGATGGGACGAATCGAACACCAACGAGAGAAATCGTGCGCAGGACCGTCGGCTTAACGAACTCGAACCCAAGACCTCACGATTGTGGTTTAATATGCTTACCAATAGACTACGAGGCAGTCCTATTCATAATCTGGTAGATAGTTATATCTAACTAATGTAAAAAATAATATTTTTCAAACACATAATTACGGATACACACAAATATTTTATACTTTTAATTAAAAGTAACTATGTATAAAACACAATGACACCCAAATATAAAGATTACGGGATCAAAAATGATTAAAAATTGTTTCACTCCGGTTTCACGTTAAAAGAACCTAATCAAATTCTTGCAAGAAACTTCGCGCAAGGTTTTTCTTTCAAGTAAAATCAATTATACTAAATTGATTTACCCATTTTTACAAAATACTTCAACTGTTCCCTTGCATGACTTGAGTAAAGTATCACAATGTCCTGATATAAATAGGAGTTTGGTGTGAAGAATAATTAAAGAGTCGTTTTTAAATGTCATGTCTTATTTATAGCTTTTTACGGTTTTACGGATTTGTCTTGCCACTTCTGTAGGTTCCTACTAAATACTGTATGTATTGTTTTAAGAAAAAGTAATTTTGATGTTTTTTAAGTAGTAGTCAAATATTTTAACGGTTATTCTGCTTTCCGTGCATTCAAAAATCGATTAACGGAATGGTTTTAGTACCACGATTTTGACTTTATAAACACATATACTTAATTACTAGAGATCCGCGGCTTCTGAACGCAAAATATATACCAAGGAGTCATTTTTATTTACGGAATAATGAGTATTTTTATGTTACTTCATATTACAATCAGAAGATGTTTCACATAGTACATGTGTGCCAAATTTCAACGAAGAATGTTCACTGCCTTGTACGGGATAACGTAACAAACCTACACACAAAAAGTTGTATCTATTATATTAGTAGGTTTGTTTTTATATTGAAAATAATCAAAATTATTTGGAGGACCAGACTGAGTTGTATAAACATCGTTGTAATGGGAGCTTTACGAACCTTATCTTGCCCGTACACTTATAGTGCGGGTGACATGCCAACTACGTCCGGGACAAAATTGCTTTGTTCAGTCTTCCATTCCTAATTTCGCTCTTGCCGATGCCATTTAACATTCATTAACTTATGTATACTTTAATTCCTTTCATCATCATCATCATTATCGGCCCTAATCAGTCCACTGCTGGACATGGCCTCTATCAATGAACGCCAAAACGACCGATCTCTTGCTACTCGCATTTTTATTTTTTAAATACTCTTAATTTATATTCGCCTTAAACACCCACTATATTACAGAATCAGTAATATTTTAACACTTAATTATAACCTTCAAACGCTTTGTAACTTAACAAAGAAACTCAGTATTATAAATGTCAAATAAAATAATAGAATATTAATTTTCGTCATAACTACTATGATATGTCAAATAGAATATTAACTCTCGTTATAACTGTCAGATTGGGTACTTCCACTTAAAATCTAGGTACTACGTATTGCGCATTTCTTTTAAGATTGCATTATTGGAGACTGTTGAAAAATATTTTGAGAGTGAATGATCTGTGAGATCATTCCAAAATAAAACAAATGAAATATATACAAACTTTATTTAGATGTTTTATGGGGAATATTAAAAATCGAAAAACAAATGGCTAATCATTCGTGTAATCGTTCTTTTCAATTAAATTTATTCAGATAATTTGGGATATTGCGATTGAACAGGTAAAAGAAACAAGAATTTTAATCAACAATACAATTATTCTTTATATTTTCGCAATTACTCTACATTTAAAATATTTGAATACTTAAAATTCGATAGTTGAAAAGGGTTTTTACTTCTGAAAGGTCTGATTAAACCGTAAATTGTATAATTAAAAATACAATATGTAGACCTTCTGAGTAACTAGTCTTTATTGAATGTTTAGGTCCCATTCAGTTTTGTCTAGAATGTTAGGTGGTATTCTATCCTGTTCACTGGGACCCAAACTCTGTAACTAGATTATACTTAACTTTATTTTTCTTAATGTAAGGATATCCTAGCGTGTCCCAGAAAGCACGTGGAGCCGTCGGTCCGGCGCCTGATTTCCATCCGGTCGTGACGGATTGCCGTCCCATTGGAAGAACTGAATATGGCAACAGGGAGCGCACCTATGAATAGACTCTACTGAGATGGCCGCCGTTACCGGAATACGGTTATGACGACATCATTATTTTCCTAGCGTGGTACTTGATAAAGTCCTTCAACATGTAGAGATAAAGCATTTTATTCTATGATGTTAGTCTTATTAATTTCAGTTTCTCTTTTTTCAAGAGACCGTTTAGCTAGATAAAAGAAAAGCGCCGTATCTCCGTGGCGATTACCGACGCCCCTAGTCATTGAATGAAGATGCGCTGCCCTCCTTTCCTCCTCCCGTCCAATGGGCCAAAAGTACTTAAAAGATATTATTATCTTAAAAGGGTTACACAATTATGTTACGGAACCACCATTTGAATTGTCTGTAAAATGATAGTGATACCTATCTTCTTTCACTTTGCTGGACGGTCCCTGAAAAATAAATACCGAAATAGATAAGACTATGTACTATTTTAAATTAATGGACAACTTCGTGTATCCGTTTAACATTATTTCTAACGTAAGCGACAACAAAAGAAAGTGTAATCATTTCAATTTTGAAATGTCGTGATCTACTAAGGGTTATAACATTAAATAACAGAGCCAATGACAGTTGAATAGTGCGCCGTATATCCTAATTTTCTTTCATTTAGAAAACATCCGCCATAACATTTATCTCCCCTCATGTCTCCGCTTACACCGCGCCACATTCAAGCAGTTCGCTTATTTTATTTAAAGTGTATTTTTGTTATTACGTATCTCACATAAGGACAGTATTGTTATTTTAGTGTTAACAGGTTCATAATTTTTTGTTTTGTTGTTATCAACGACCACAAATCGTTTCAACTTTGTATATCGAAAGCTCTCACAATATTTATCCTTAGGATGGGACTGAAACATGGCCTCTTAATTTAGCACTGGTCCACAAGATTGCCGTAGCTGTTGAACGTGCTATGTTGGGTGTTTGTTTCACTGTCCGACAGAATTCGTAACGAAGTCATAAGGCAGAGAACTATGGTATCCGATATCACGCGACGAATAAGTTCGCTGATGTGGCAATGGGCTGGTCACACACTCAGAAGAACCGATGGCAGATGGGCCAGCAAGGTTCTGGAGTGGAGGAAAACGAAGTGTTGGTCGATCGTTCACCAGGTGGGAACACGATCACCGTGCAGTACTTCTGATGTCTTAGTACTTGCATCCATCCCGGAATAGCAAGACGTCGGTCGTCTTGGCGTTCATTGAAAGAGGTCTATGTCCAGTAGTGGACACATAATGTTTACGAGACTGAAATTAAAATTTATAGATTTTGTTTACTAGTAAATTAATGAATTTTTGCCATATTTTTTGAAATACCTATGCGGAACCAGAGCGGAGTGCTAATAACATAAAATTATCACAACTATTGCGCATTAAGATAAACTTTTATAGTAATAATATAGGAGAGGCGATAGTGTATCCAAGTTTTCCAAATAAAAGTATCTTCCAACGTCAAAATCTGTATCGCCAAAACATAATACTCACATGTGATGTTGTTATCCAGCTTATACAAGCCGTCAAGTTATCCTAAATACTAAACAATTTTGCAAGTCATGAGATAAGATAACCTTTCCAAGTATAGGCGTATCATCATAATTATTAACAGCCCTTATCGGTCCACTGCTGGACATAGGCCTCTCGCAATGAACGCCAAGACGACCGATGTCTTGCTACTTGCATCCATCCTGGACACCGGTCCGGGATGGATGCAAGTACTA
>JAFELO010003294.1:104107-126284 GCA_017140195.1 Eumaeus atala
ATATAGTTTTAGATTTTTTATAGGTTAACAAAAGGATTTTGATACATTCGTTCGTTACGGTGATTCTATCTCCTTCCACAACTAAATCTTAAAGACACGATAAAATCCACAAAATATTAATAGTAACGAAAAATATCATAAGATATATGATAGATTGGTAATATTCATCGGGCGAAAAGAAATCTTTATAAACTTTGCAAAAGCGTTGTATGACTTCGCACTCTACGATATCTGCTTCGAATTTTAAATAGACGATAGAGTTCGGTAATCCCAAAGCCTTCTAACACAATGTGGTGGTAAAATGGATATTCGCGTCTTATTTTAGCTTTGCTTTAATATTTAAGTCACGGTTTCGCCTCCTCAGGTAGAAAATTGGGAATTGTGTAATTTAGTGCTGAATTCACCGCAATCATGTCTCTTTCAATACGAAACCTAAGAATACAAGGTACCCTATTCTTAAAACGTCCCTTATTTTAGCTCTTGCCATTTAGTAAAATGTTATATTAAGTTTTCTCACTCTTTTTCTTTAACTATACAAACAAACTTTATGAGATTAACATCCAGATTTTGTATCAATATTTAATAACCTTTCCAAGTATAGGCGTATCATATTATTATAAATCCCCAAAATCTGTCTATCTGTGTTAGATTTTCACAAAATTTACTGAACGGATGATGCAATTATTACTCATGGCCTGAGCGATTCCTCAGTAGGGTTTTAGTGTATAATTTGTTCAAGGTGAATAGCTCTATTATAAGTAAACAACCTGAGTCTATAGCCTTTTATAAGCTATCTAAGCTTTTAGTAGTAGTAAATGTGGTTTAGGTACTCTAGAGTGGGTATGTCTACATCAATCGAACAAACTAAGTACTAAACAAATGCACGAGAACTTGGTATAACTTTGTGACGTAAGAGCACCTGACACCCCAATCCTCTCGCGACCAAAGTTTGTAAAGTATCTACTTTTACAAACTTTGGGAAAAATAAAAGGAGGAATATAGCAATTAGCAAAGTGTTACGTAAACATTAGTCTCATTCACGAAATTGGAAACAAGTGTGATTTTGCCATTTGTTTGTTTTAAATTTCCAATGGTGATGAATGACTAGTGTCGCTCTAAAGTGATCGTACTCGAACAAACACCATGCGACAGCTAAGGCATTGTGGCACACATGCGGCATTAAAACGAGAAGCGCTCCTCCGGCCATACTGATAAGACGTAGTGCCATGTTGCATAGGAGGAAGTAGTGCCATGTGTAGTGCATGACACTACATCCTCCTATGCAATGGAATTGGGCCGGCACTACCGGGGAGGTACCTCTGGCTCACATAATACCGCCGTAAAGTGACATCTTCAGAGTTGCGTTTCGTAATTATGTGGTTGTTCATGGGCGTCGGTAGTCGCAAAAAGGCTCCGATTCTCGTTTGCCCCCAATTCTATAAAAAGCGTCTTTACGTTACATGAGAATTTCAGGAGGATTCAGTTTTTAAATTATCAAGGTTTATTTATAATTAGTGATTTGCCCTGACTTAGTGAACAGGGACCAAGTTACACTTTTTAGCTTACTCGGGAATTGCTCCGTGTCAGTGGGCGAAAACTGCATACAGATCGTTTCAGTAGCTTATAAGAAAATCAATCACATACAGACACACAACATTTAGGACTTTGTTTACTGTGGACGGATTGCATTGTCACTTCTTGATGGAAATACATGTCATAATTTGAATAAATAACTTATTTTTACTATTTCTATTACTTTATTGATTAAAATAACATTATATTTTATGGTATAGGGGGACAAACATGTAATCGGAGTCTTTCGACTACCAACGCCCATGAGAATCAGCATAATTATGCCGATGCGTTGCCCACTTTTTTAACCCCCCCCCCTAATGGGCCACCAGCTACTCGCAAGTCCTAGGGGTCACTTTACAGCGAGAGGTACCTGCCCGGTTGTGCTGGACCAATTCCGTCGCATAGGAGGAGGTAGTGGGTTGCATGGTGTATGACCATGCGTGGCACTACCCCCTTCTATAAAGCATGGCATTACCTCTTACTTTTTCACCTCCCCATTGGGAATGGGCCACCGGCTACTATCAAATCAGCGAGAGGTACCTCCCCAGTTGTACCTCTCCCTCACTTGATATAGCCGTAAAGTGACACCTACGGTGTCGCGTTTCGTGCGGTCTGTGAGTTATCTCTGACAAAAAGTACCTAAGTAAAGGTTTAAAGTCATACAATTACTACCAGTTTGTACTAGTTCATCATTGGGCTGTGTTGCTTGTCGAAGAATAGACAGTCTCAACGTTATTCATCAATATATTCATAATAATTTTGTTTCAGAAGCATGCGAAAAGACTTTTTGCCGCTGGGGGGCAGAGTGCGTGTCTCTAGGCGACGGGCGCGCACACTGCGCCTGTCCCACCAGCTGTCCGACTTCCGCGGCGCCCGTCTGCTCCACCGCGGGAAGAACCTATCGTAATCATTGTTATTTGCGCAAGGAAGCCTGCGAACGACGTCTCAATTTGCGCGTGAAACACGAAGGAGAATGCGGTAACTGTTCATTTATATTTCAGGCTATTATAATATAAAATATAATGCAATGTTTAGTCACGAATATTATTCTTGTATAATATATATATATATATAACAAAGCTGTCCATATGTGATAGATTTTTCAAGCGATTTTCACTCATGAACATGGGTTTCCAAGGCAGGTTCTAGTGTATAATTTATCAACGGGCGAAGCTGGGGTGGATTGCCAGTGTTGTTATAACATGACGTTATATAAATGTGCAGTTTTTGATTTCATTCGTCGTAATCATCAGCCTTTCCTTGTTCGCTACATGCTCAAATTTTAGCATGCACTTCAGTATGCCTCCAGGAGGAAAACCTGGGGAGGAAAATTTCTGAAGACGAGAGACGACCCACCCCATGTTCACTTAAGCCCATCGGAATTCCTTCGCGTCCCCCAATAGGAGGAGTCAGCGGAACGCGATGGTATCAAAAATCCAATTCGCCCGCCGGCCATCCAGCTTAATTACAAGTTTTATAATTAGACCCGACGGAAAATGTAACGTACTGTTCCAAAATTCCAACAATACCATTCAGTGTCTGACATCTCCGTGTCCAGTACTTGAGCTAGATAAACAAAATATTTTAATAAATGACCACATAGTTCACATTAATTACGCATACTTAATGTATACTTTACATTTTATCCTGCCACGTGCAGACCGAAAACTTGATATATGAAGCTAAAGATTTTTTTATAGTATAGGTGTACAAATGAGTAATCGGGGACTTTTGACAACAACCGACGCCCATAGGTGTCCGCATTACGGTCATGAAGATTCGTTGCACTTCTTTCCTATTCCCCTCTAATAGGCCACCGGCTTCTCATAAAACACGCGGACGCGTTCAAATAGATCACGTGACTGTCACTTTACGGCGGCATCTTTTGAGCGAGAACTACCGCCCCAGTCGTACCGGTACTATTACGTTGCAGTGCAGCATTCCTCTTCGAGCTACTCCTACTATTCAAGTATATTCAAATTATTTAAACGACTACACCTATATAAATAAGAAAAAAAAACCCCCAAAAAAGTGTTTTTTCTGTGTGTACCGAGTTCTATAATAATTTTATTTTTGTATTCGGTACGGTATGGTACGTAAGTAGGATTCTTTTTGAAATCATTAAAAATGGGTTGGAAAATCTCAATATTACAGAATAGACCAGCGGGTTTCACAGTTCGGCCACATAATATTTCACGTTACCATGACAACAAAATTCTTATGACTTTCTTATGATTTCTTATGACATTGTCATGCAATGTCCGTCGGGGCATCCAGTAGTTTGAAAAAGTGATAAGAATAGTCCTCTAACTTTCTACTAAATTTTTAAGAATTTTTTTACTTACTTACGCTACGTCGTATTTTATTGAAACAAGTAACGATTATGTGTGCATAGCGTCAGCTTAATGCCTCAGCGGTATGAAAATAAGCGGTAACCAGCGCCTATAATGAGGTCAACATCAACAGTAGTGTGGGCGTCTACAGCATAACATGCTCGGACACAGCTGATGTCAAGCAAATTATTGAAGCTTCTTTTGATATCGTTTCAGGGAAACATTAATACAGTCACCGCGAAAAGTAGATAAATATTTTTGTGTGTGAGGCCTCGTCATTAATATTAAAAATTAGAAGTGAACGAACGAAGACTCTTCACGAGTCTTTGTTCGTTCACTTCTAAAGCCGACTGCTTAGCGTGCTCTCCGATACACGCGGACGTAGCACCGCCGACTTCGAAATGCTATTGCAAATTGAAAAATTTCAATAACACTTTGGTCCAGATTCGAACCACCTTGGAGCTCACGACTGTGGTTGAACATGCTTACCACTGAAACTAATAAACTATCGTGTTGTTGCATCTCTTCCATCCGCCGGAAAGCCGATGAAGATACAGTGACATACCCCTTGGTATGTCCATCTCTTACTGTTAAAGCTGTATTGGGCTTTCCACAGCCTGTTATGTTACATGTGACAAAAGTAACTGTTAAACGATCAAACTCTAATAAGTATCATGATAATGTGGTTCCAAGTTAAAGAGTGAAAATGAATTCTCCAGAGCAAAATTTGGTCTAGTACATATTTTTCTTCTTATCATATATTAAAATATTTTTGTATATAATTTATTGTTCGTTAAAAGTAAACTAACTTGAAAAAAAAAACAGTAAATTAAGTACTATTTGTATATTTAAAATTATATTATTATGAGACTTAAATACAGGTAAATGATGTAAAATATTTTGCAAAGATTAGGTAAATGATGAATGAAAATATTATATTAATGTGAAAATGTGTTAGTGTTGTTATTATTACATGTCGTAATAAAACGTTGAAGTCGAAATACATAGTCAAATAATTCTTATGGAACAAACTAAATTTCTAATTCTAACAAAATGAGTGTTATTCACCTGTAAATAGTGGGTATTTATAGAAAAAGAATCTCATAATTATGACTGTTTTGACAGAAGCCGGCGATCCCTGCAGTGGAATAGTGTGTCCGAGCGGTGCGCGGTGCGTCGTCGCGTATGGCCAAGCAGAGTGCAGATGTCCCCGGAATTGTCAGAGGCGCAAGCCCGTGTGCGGGAGCGATGGACACGAGTACCCATCCGCATGCCACCTGGATAAGCACGCGTGTGACAATCAACTGAACATCACCATCAAGTATCACGGGAAGTGTGGTAAGCAGTTTGTACATTGTTGAGAGTTTATTAGTCACGCGTTGCGCGTCACTCTTGGTAACGCGTGGAGCGTCACACATGGCCAAACACGTAGTACGCTCTCAGTTAACAAATGCGGCGCATCGCACAATTACTGCATATTAGGCGTACAAAAATCAAGAAACTTACGTCTTCATCAAACTTTCAGTATCGTCTTTCACGTTTTTTAGATGTCTTATGCACGCTGTCACGAATGGCGTGATTAATTTCCTTTTCTTTTTATTTATTTTTTATAACACTAAGGGACAAAAGAACAAAACTAGCCATTTGACGACTACAATAAAATCTACACTTTTAGTAGTTACTTCAACTTCACTGTCTCAACTCCTCAAGAACCAACGCGATAGCACAGTGGTCATCATAGTTTTAAAGCATCGGCTCTAAAAAACGTAACTCTCTGGACGTGCCAGCCTGATACGGCTGCAATACAACAACGACACTTAAGATAATTTCGGCATTTGTACGCAAGGTATGAAATTATAGCTCTAAAATGGGTGGTATAAGTGTATTTCATATTATTATTAAAAAATACAAGAATAAAGGAATAAAGAATTAACAACAACTCTGTAAGAAGTATGGGCATACTGTCTTGCAGCAGAATTGGGACGGCACGACCGAGGTGGTGCCTCTCGCTCACGTGACAACCCTAAACTGACAGCTACACATTTTGTGAGTGGCCGGTGGCCCATATACGAGAGAAGGAAAGGAAGGGAACCCATCTGTATGACAATAATAAAGCAGATGTCTATGCTGTCGCGAGGAGTCAGATGGCTCACATTTCTCGTTTACAATGACAACACCGTCATGTTGGTGCATGTGAAAGCAGCAACAAAACATGTAAGGACCGTGATATATGACACTGGTTCTCTCTGCCTACCTCATTAGAAAACTGGCGTGCAGATGTGCTGTTGTTTTTGAAAGACTACAAACATTATACTACTAGCATCGTCCTGCAGTTTCACTGGTGTAACTCCGGTTCTAATAGTCGTAGCGTCATTGTGTATAGCTTACAGCCATACAGCCATCCTTCATAAATGGACTATTCTACACAAAAACATTTTTGCAATTCGGACCAGTAACTACCGAAATTAGCGCCTTCAAACCAACAAAACTCTTTAGATTTATATTATTAATGATAATAAATAAAATATTGGATACAAAAGCTACTCGTAAAAACTCGTGTAAAAACTCGTAGAAGTCTGCAAATAGTAATTCCATTGGCTACTCCGATTAAGAAAGAACATGATAGGTGGATCAGACAACGAGGGGATGCTCTTTATAAACCTCTTATAAGAATAGGGGGCTAAAGTGCAAAAAGAGGAGGCGATTTTGCGCGCGGGACAAGGGGCGAGGATGGGAATCTCCCGTATTGCATTCTCCCGAAGTCGGTGGAGTTGTCATGTAGTGCGGGACAACCCTACCTGTGGAGGTGGAGTCGGTCCCTTAGGGGGCTGCCTAGCCGTCGAGGTGTCCTGATGATTGTAGTGCCGGGGCACCTCACCAAGGGCGGCACTGATGGCAGTCGCGATAGGTTTTGTGGGTATTCGGCACTATAATGTGCCGCGAGCCCCATACAATGCGTTTCCCCGCGTAAACAAAACAAAGGTGGATTAGTTAAGGCTTTTATTATAAGGCTTTTTATCTAGTCCTTGCTAACGGACGGGACTGAAGGTTTTACAATAAACGCATGATATTTATATCAAAGCTTCTACACTAGAGCTACATAATCCCAGGTTACAAGAAAAGGTATTAACGTTTTAATAATAATCGTGTCCGAAAGTACCATTCTGAGTATATCTTTTATAGTTTCTTATTTTCTTAAAATAAACTGTCACGACTTTCTGAAAGGATAGCTTTATTACAAATCTAATTATTTAATATTTAAATTATTATCTTGCACTACATATCTAACTAACATCACCCAGCGGTTTCACCCGCGTAAGCCCAGTCCTTGTTAGTCGTAGCTTAATGGCACATTGCCTGTAGCCTTCCTCGAAAAATGGACTATTCAACACAAAAATAATTTTTCAGTTCAGTGGTTTGTAAGTTGAAACATAAAATCTTCAGCTTTATATTGTTAAATGTAAATTTTACATGTTACTATGAATATTGGCCACGCAGTCGCCAGTCTTTTTATGTTTAAAATGTTATCGATTATGCTGTTAAGAGTCGAAGAAGAAGTAAAAAATCCTACCTTTTTGGAGGTTTTATTTCTTCCTCTTTATCTTTATAAGTTTGGAACATGTGGTCCTCCATTTTGTATGTGAATGTGTTCTGAAGTTACATTCGTAGGATATGTAATTAGCTTCGAACATTAAGTCGAAGTAACGCAAAACGAACTCAAAGATATGATTCAAACTCTATTTACTTAATGTTCTCGTTTCTTCGCTCTTTTGAAGTTAACAAAGGAAGGAAACGTAACTAATGTTAACTAAAAGTAGCTTAATATAATTAATTATATTTATATTATGTTATACGAAATGTAAAAACGTTTCGAATTAAAAAATCACTTTTTTCTTATCATCATCTTATACGTCTTTGAAGTCTAAATGTTTTTTGCAAACTTTACCAAGTTTAATTTCATTCATTTTTAACTTGGCGTGACGTTACAGTTAGTTCTGAATTTCAGAGCACAGGGGTATGACAATTACATTTGTTGTGAGCGTAATATGTAAGTTTGATAAGGAGTGTAGAGGGATCGTGCCCTCTAAAAGATGTCCTCCCACCTGCGGGTAGAGAAGAAATCCAGACTCCTGAATAGTCTTGGCTAGTTAGGTGAACTCTTAGAGCGATTCCAGTAACATTATGTGGCCTATTGGGGGGTATCGGTAGTTAACAAAAGGCTCCGATCATTCGCTTGCTCCCTTATGCTATAAAAAAAATTGCCAGTCTAAGCTCATCGCAAAAACGTACGTACATAATATTTGTCTTAAATAGCGAGAGTGAAGTCCGGTGCTATAGATACATTCAAAGCAGCCCAATTTTCTGTTTTTGTTTAAATTTAATGTTAGGTTATTATTAATTGTTGTGTATGTTTATTTAAATAATATGGGTGTAAACTTAATCTATAGTTTTTTCGAGTAGCCCTTAGCCGGTTCCTGGTAGAGCGTAAATTAAAAGTAGTGTTAATACAATAATGACTTTTATTCGCGTTTTAAAATATTTAAGCTGCACAACCGGCCTTAAATCAAGTTTATCTCTTTCATATTTTGGTGAGGCGGAGAATTTCCACATAATAACGTGCGCTCCACGCTATATCCCGGGAATTAAATACTTGCGTGTTGTGGAATTATTCTTTGTCATGGTATTTTATGACAATAGATTTCCTATAAACAAATTTTTTGATAAGTGAAGTGAATATTTTTCTAACATGACGTTCTCATTTCGAGCCGAAATATGGGATTCTCAACTTAGTCTGATCTCAGTCAACCAAATATATAAGATGCCCTAGAAAATATACAGACGTTGATCATGTGACCAATTGTCTTCACTTGCGGGATAATGTTCCAAATCCATAATAAAAGCACAATGAGGTGAGGTCCCTATCCGCTTATGCGCCTTACGTCGCACGCCAAAGTCCCCTCCTGTCCTACTCTCCCCTCTTCTTATAAGCAATCATTTTACACTAGAATTGAGGGGCGGTACAATATGATTCGCCCGAGGTATCTCAGTTCATCTTTGGCTAAAGAACGCCACCGCGAAGACAAGGTTTGATCCATGGGGTCTAATATTGCTGGACCTATTAAAGAGAGCAATTTTTATTATATTTTCTCCGAGAAAGATACAATTACGCCGTTTACTCGAAATATTAATATCTGTTTCTCTTGCAGATCCATGTTCGGAGCATGAATGTGCTGACGGTGGCATATGTCAATTGAACGAGGTGCGGGCGCCGGTATGCCGGTGCGGCCCTGCCTGCGATCTGATCGTCAGATCCACTGCCACAGTCTGCGGGTCTGACTTCAAAGACTACGACAGTGAGTGTGCGCTCCGCAGAGAGTCGTGCAGGACGAGGCAACAGCTGTCCATCGCGTACCGAGGAGTGTGTGCTTCAGGTAGGTATTTAATTAAAATCATATTGTTTTAAAACATGTGGTCAATTTGATGTTATTTTATTAGCCTTATTAGCTGCGTCTCGAGAGTTCACCATATCAAATTATGTCGCAAGGAAACATCCATTTTATTTCGATATAAAATATAATTTTATATTAAATCAGGTCCATTAATTTTGAAATACTTTCAGTAGTTTTTGCTTGAAAGTATATAAAAAACATTACCCTTCCTTTGCAGTCGGGGTTAGTTATAATTTTTACCATGTGCAGGAACGTTGAATAGAAAGAAAAAACAAGGGCAATGCATCAACATAGTAGTTGTGCGGAAGTTCGTGGGCGCGGTGGTCACGTAAAGACTCCGGTTGCTCTTGTAGATATAATATAAAAAACATTTAGTGATCGATATGCGAACAGTCTCAAATATAACAGCCATGAAATATAAAATCCGAACACTGTACATCTTCCATAGCGGCCGTGCCTCCGTCCTTACTTGTGATAATCTTCATGTCAGTCTAAGGATTCCACATAAAAAAACTTTTGATCATCATCGTAAATACTTAAATATATAAACTTATACTTTTTCCACAAATAATTTATTTTTCACTTTACATTCACTACCTATTTCGACTTATCATCATCAGATAAACAAAAAAAGAAAATAGTTTGTGGAAAAAGTACATACGCTAATTTATTTACTCGAGTGTTAATATATGTTAATGGAAGGAGATTAATATCCATCAAGAATAATTTCCATCGAGCACAGACAATACATTCAATCAACTATATCTTTTTAAGTCTACAACGTAAATACGTTCACCGATTCATATTGTAACAGTAATTTAAGGTCGCAAAAAAAATATTGAACTATGCTTATTTTATATATAATCTATATTTTAACATTAAATAGCGCTCTACCCTAGCTTTTCCTGTGTTTTTCAATCAAATTATACACTAAAACTTTCCTCATGAATCTACTGGTGAAAACTGAGTGACAACTCGTTGAGTACATTTCGAGAAAATCGATCACATACATATATATCGCTTTTGTTTGCATTGGTCGCTTGGGGACATTCTTTTATAATAAATATAGATAAAATATGTAACATAACTAAATAAAATATACATATATTTAAAAGCCGTGCAACAAGCTACTTTTCATAATATCTAAGCAAACTTTGTGGTTCCAGTTTTTTGAGCTATAAAATATTTCAGTACAACTCGCCTGCCTTTGTACAAGCACCAAAAAAAAAAAAAAACTGTCACAAAAGCCTTCGAGGAATATGTGACTTTGTATTCTACTTTACATTCACATTTTTCATTGTTCTCGCACTATTTCTCGAACAGTCAATTTTTACTGTTAATCGTGTATTGGAAATTCTAAAATGTAGTGCGACATTTCTTGTAAGCGGTTTTTGTTCTATAGAACAAACTTCTATGAACAATCCGGTACATCTCTTCAGATCTGTGGGAAGGTCGGTCCCCCTATCGTCTCCCTAATATAGACATTATAACTTAACATTTTATTCTTACAAGTGAAGTAATATAGTAATACCTATTGAGTAACTATACTAAAGTATAGTATAATAAATAACTAAAATATGAAAATTGATGAATCAATCATTTAAAATTCATATAATTAAGATTAAAGACGATAAGCAAATACTCAGACTGAGTAAGGGGTGCGGTGTTTCTTTTTGGGGAGGCCTGGGAAATCTTATGGGTATTTGTCATGTCGGAAGTTTAGCTTGGTAAATCCCCCTCCTGCATGAGACTGGTGATATAGAAAGTTTCCTATCTACCCACCCAAGTTCCGACAGAAAAAGACTCATTTTCATCTATATAAAGAGTTACCATACATGAAAAGGAGCAGTGTCATCATCTAAAATGTTGATAATAATTAAAGAGAATTTACTCACGTACTTTATCAAATCGTAACTAAAGAGAATTTACTCACGTACTTTATCAAATCGTAATTAAAGAGAATTTACTCACGTACTTTATCAAATCGTAATTAAAGAGAATTTACTCACGTACTTTATCAAATCGTAATTTATTAATTAATAAAAATGTGTCTGCAGTCATCTAATCAGATTGGTTTTATTCGGAAATGCAGACCGGCGTCGCCATTGAAGCCTCGGGATGTTCTTGTTTTAAGAAAACTCATAATGGGAGTGAAGCGACGGACCGTTTTACTCTTAATAGAAATTGTGACAGTTACGAAATAATTAATTTTCCTCGGCGTATTAATTCAATATTAGAATGAGTTTAATAACTCATTCTAATGGAGGTAATCCTCTATCTTTCATTGTGCCAACTAATAAATTATTCAACTTTATGAAACGAGAAAGAAAAGATAAATTTGCTGAATTACTGTATTACGTGTAGGCTTACTAATTTTGACAAAGTAACGCACCAGATTGTAACGCGTTTTTAATTCTATAAGCAATGTACCTATTAATTTAATTTTACAATGATATAATATTACGTACGTAATATATACATCTTCTTATATATAAAAAAAGCTGTGCAGACCCAGATTTTTAAGTCGACTTTCTCCTATTCACTGGACGAATTATTATGTGGTTTTGACAGATGGATAAAATAATACTTAACATAGTTTGATACCTGTTACTCACGGAGGTTCACCTCCGTGAGTAACAGGATAATCCTCCGTGAGTAACTCGAGGAAAATGTAAGTGTATAGTTTCAATCAAACCATTTCAATAATAACTATCCAGCACCTGTTATTCACGAAGTCACTGATTAATTACTAAATCTCAGAAACTGTAACACCTAAAAACTTGAAAATGTCGGATGCCTCCACCTCCACCTCCACCTCCATTGTGGGGGAGGAGTACGCGGCTGAAACCCCGTGGCATTGCTAATATCAATCGTGATAAATTCGTTTAAAGTTTCCGACACCGAAGCCAGTTTAGAGTTCCATATTAGAATAGTGTTTTATCTTCCCAAGAAAAATGGATAAAGAGTAGCTGGATACAAGTAACCTGAATATAAGACGATCTCTGCTCAGTAGCCGGTAGGGGATAGATGCGAGTAGCAGGAGATCGGTCGCCTCCTATGTCCAGTGGACCGATAGGAGTCGATAATGATGAACCTAAATACATCAACTGCAGACTAAACCACGTTTTTCAGCGCGAATTAGTCGCACTATTTATATACTTCTTATTAGCTCTGGAGATATCACATTACAACTTTGGTTGAACTAGTAAAAGTACAACTTTGGGGGAATCCAAATTAGCTTTATACGTAACTATAATAACAGATAACTGTGAACGGAAGCTATCCTGTTTCTCGGTAATTCTAAGCAAACTCCTTTCCGAACTCGACACACGACACACACAAAATATAATACTAGTTTAATTCTCTTTCTCTTAGTGAAATTCAGATAATCTGTACAAATGTTATAAATGTGAAGGTAAGCGTCGTCAGTAGTCTGTCGGTTCGTCTTTGAAGTCATCATGGCCAAACCACTTAACCGATTTTAATTAACCTTGAATTCATGAAGTTAAAGACCTAATTTAAAACATGGCTAATATTTTTAACAAACAATATTTTTCAAAAATCGACACGCAGATTAAAATGTGAGGTTGTGTGGAAATTATGGCCTCAAACACGTAACACGGAAGTCGCGGGTAAAACTTAGTGATAGAATATGACAACTTTATATTGCGATGTTGTCGAAGATGACGTTACACATTTCAAGGTTTTGAAGTGTCACATTTGGAGCTTTATATATAGAGGTGACACTTACTCAAGAACTCCATTATAAAATTCAAATAATATACTATATATTATATATATGTTATTGCTCCTTTGTCCCACAACACAATAACAAAACAAGCTTGTTTATTTTGTGATCATTATTTTTCCACACAGCTCAACACCCGTGTGAATCAGTGAAGTGCGGTGTCCGTGAGCGCTGCTCGCTGGATGCCCGAGGCGTTGCCGTGTGCGGTTGCGGACCGGAGTGTGAAGAGGTGGTGCAGTCGGTATGTGGGACAGACGGACACACGTACGACAACCCGTGCCTGCTGGACCGCACCGCGTGCTTGGACAGTCGCGATATACGTATCGCGTACGTGGGAGCTTGCGGTATGTATATTTATTTTCTAATTGGATGTGCTGATAAACCGCATAAAGCATGATAGTGCAGTATTTCGCTAAAATTGAAACCAAAAATGTTACTACTTTCTTATTTAGCCAATTATTTGAAAGGTGGCCTATGTTTAGTATTGGACTAATAATTGTTCACTTTCCCAAGTGAATAAATACAAATTTTGAAATGAATACTGGAAGAGATTTATTTTTTGTTAATATGAGATAAATTGTAAAAGTGTAAGCTGTAGGCCACCATATATGTTATATAGGTGCCGAAAACCCGTGCGCGCGCGCATCTTGTCCATGGGAGGGCGCGTGTATAGCGCGGGGCGGCGGGGCGCAGTGCTCCTGCCCCGTGTGCGACGCAACGCTTGCGCCCGTCTGCGCCACCGACTTGAACACGTATGGCAGCGAGTGCAAGATGCGCATGCACGCATGCCAAGCTGGTCAGCGCGAGGGAGACATACGCGTGCTCTACAATGGAACATGTCGTGAGTATTTACAAGTAATTGTACCAACGTTTAGTAATGAAAAAGCGCGAGCAATCCATGCCGCGAGTGCGAGTCTGCACCACCGAGCTTATCACTTATCGCAGAGGGTGCATGATGCACGCACACGCATGTAGTACGTGCTTGAACGAGAGAGACATAAGTGTGGTATATAATTATTTATGACAATTATAATACCACCGTGTCCGTGGAAGGGTGCGTGTAAGGCTCGGGTTTGAGGCGTAGTACAACTGTCCTGAATGCGTCGCAACGCTCGCTAGTCGTGTATATGCACGTATGACAGGCCACACTGGGAATGGCATTACAAATAAACTGGCAGGCGCAGGCATTCTTATTTCAAATTCAGAACCATATCAAGAAAAAGTGATATGCTTGCCAATTTTTTGTCTGCTTACTAAAATGTACTAAAAAAATCTAGCCTCCTCCTGCTTTTGTGTCTAAAACGCTGCGCCAAGTATTAACGAGTCTTACTCCTTTTGCACTTAATATCTTAATATTGAAGAAGCAGTAATTTTGCGCACAAGACACCTGTCTAGCATTAGCAACAACCATATACAAGGAAAACTTAAAGCTACGAAGTAGCACTCACCTTTTACAACTTTAGTTTCGCGGGTTTACATGGAGCAAATGTCGAGCAGGTTTATAATGGGGCTTTCCATAAGTCTACTTTAAGTAGTTTTGAGCTGACAAAACCGTATGCCAAGTAAAACCAAAGTGCTTATTTGTTTCAAGGGGTAAAGCGATCTGGATGCGAATCTTTTTGGCAAATCGTTTTACGTATAATATTTAAAATTAAAAAAAAATGTTTGGCTTGACTAATCTGATCGTTAGTAAAACACAGTGCGTAAATTACTTTACGCGACCATTGATTAATTTTGTCATGTTAAACATGACAAAATGGATGGATGGATGGATGCCATTCGCAGGAGATCGGCCGTTTTTTGAATTGAAGCGTAGATATCTTTCGAGTCGTAGTAATGCATTGTTCCTACTACAATTGTTGAAAAGTAGCTGAGTCAGACCGGCACTAAAGGGACTCCCGCGAAAATACTGACGTGAACTGACAGCAGCTGTGTACTCAGGTTGCGTTTATGAGTCTCCATGCCAGTGCATCTGCACAATAAAACCTATTAAAATGTTTGTAGACGTCAATAGTCATCAAAAGGCTTCGACCATATTTAATTTACTTCAATTATGAAAAAATATGTAGCAGACACTAGACGCCGTCGCGATAAAATCAGCAGTCTGTGAATACACTGAGGTTGGCTCCTGTCATTACATTACATTTGATAAAGCACAAATCCTCGCGAAAGAACAGAGATTGCGTCCTAGAATGATCCGTAAGGCTATTGAAATGAAGAAACATCCAAGTTTCAGTAGAGAAGATGGCTGGATGCTTCCTTCTGCGTGGGACCCTGTTATAAACACAATCATACCAACACCCAAACGTAACACCAAAAAGCTGCATGATAAGTAATTTTTGCGTTAATCTGGACAACTAATTGATTATATAAAGCCTTTGTGTACTTTGAATAACTTATGCCATCAGGACATTTGTCATCTTGGCCCACCCGTGACTGTGGTAGCTGTAAAGCTTCTGAAACGTCGGGATCGTAAAATACTTAATAAACCACGATAAAATCCATTAAAGTAGTTTTAGTGAAATGCACTAACCAGAAAAAAATGATTTTTTCAAACATCATATTTTACATGGGCTAAATAGGAAAGCGAGGAATTACGAGGGATATGTATAACAATGTGTAACGCTTGGAAGCGTTTGAGGTATGGATACTCTTGACAATGTGCGAAGAGGAAACATCTTCAATACATAGATTGAATTGGAATAAATCAGCAGAATATAGGTAGGTGTTCTGTAGAATACCATTATACAAATAAATAAGCAGAACAAATGTGATATATCATGCTTTTAGCTATTGTAAGAAACATCAATTGATTTCTGAAATATCGTGGAGAATAAATTATATCTACTCGTGAAGGCACGCAAGTCTTTGGCTTTGTCATAACGAGAGGCTGAACTAAATATGAAATCTTGAATTGTCTTAAGTAACGCGAATGTTACTCATTACAATAAAACTACTTTTCCGGATTTCATCGAGGTTTATTTAATTATTTAACTAGCCCGACGTTTCCGATATTTTACAGCAATCATGTTCACGGTGGGACTGAGATGACAGATGTCCTGGTGTCATAACATGTAATGTAATGAATAATCTGTGGACTCATAAGACCACGTTAGCCTTGTCCTGTGCTTAGTGCTGTAAGGACTTCTTTATATAATATATTTTATAAATAGTTAAAAAGTATAGTTAAAATTTTTATCATACAAATATAAAAAATATATGTATATTCTATTTGTAAACATAAAGTTCAATAGTATAATATTAGGAATACAAGCGTATTCTGCCAGATGTAGCACACACATTTTAGACTAATAAATAATTATTTAATTCAAAATTAATTGAAATTTACAATTTCTCATGAATTCTTCAACATTATCATAAATTCTATTCAATAGCGTGTTCACCATTATTTTTTGTTATCTGCTACAACTATCTGCTGTAGCTGTAATTTGTATTTGTGTAATACTTAGGCCAACATTAAAAAAATTGAAATCTTATAAATTAATAAAAAAAATCTTAAATCTAAATTTGAAGTAAGTATAATTCAGTAGATATTTTATTAAGTATATAATTATTTTGTGACTAAGGATACTAATAGCCTGTTAGGATAGCCTGTTGTTCTCTCCAAGTGCTATGCGTAGATTATCAGGTCAGAGCATTTCGTTACTGGTGTTTGATAGGAAATGAACTGGTACCGTGGCGGTTAGTCTCCGTGTTACGCCAGAGGTCGCGGGTTCTAATCCCGCCGCGGGTTCGAATCCCGCCGCGGGTTCGAATAGGTCATGGGTTGTATGTATTTAAATGTATGTGTTGTATGTATTTTTATAATAAAAGTCTTAAACATATAAGATTTCTTAAATATATTTCCGTTGTTCTAGTACCTGTAAGACAAATCCGTACGGTACGTACCACAGGACTAGGCCAACGTAGTGTGATAAGTCCGCAGATAGATATATATATATAGGTTTTGGCTTTTAAACTGGCTATAATTTTTTTAGACTACGTCACTACGTTTTTTTTATAGAATGGGGGGTGGGCAAAAGAGCAATTGGAGCCCTTTTACAACTACCGACGCCCATGAACATCCACATAATTACTATGACGATGCGTTGCCCTCCTCCCTTCCCCAATGGGCCTATATCTATCAACTAACACCTATCGAACAAGTTTAAATAAAAGTGCATTGCGTGCAATTATGCGTGCTTTGGTTCGATTGATAGCATCCCAAAGTACAGATGAATTTTTGAGATACATCAAATACATCCAACCTAGTGGATGCACTCCAATACGAAAATACGAAACAATAGAAAACATAGCTGGAATGTTTCGCTAAAGTATAGTAATACTGCTATAATTAAAAAGTTGCTATGTACTGGAAAAAAATTTTGCGCATGTCTGAACGTTTTTAGATCCCTCTAACGCTCGAGTGAATTTAATATTTGCCGGCCCGGAGGTTGATGACTAAAAAAAGAAAAGTTATCCGTATCGGCCACCAGTTTTGTACTTCGTTTTATCTGGCCTTGCTATTTTGATTTTACTGGCATTTGCACGTACTGTTCTACGTAAATACCTACTGAAAGCTAACAGAGCGCAGTAGGGACGCTACGATATTCAATCATATCTTAAATTTATATTTTCTTATAATTAACTTTGAGCTAATATATTGTGTGAAACATTTAAGTGTTATACTGCACTGGATCATGGCTGTTTGTGAGTAGCTGATTTCCCTATGGAGGAGCGGAGAGAAGGAGGACTAAACATGTGCATACAAAGTATGTGAATGTATGGGTGTATTCACTAAAAGGCTCTGAATGCTCGTTTGTCTCATTTATACTATAATAAAACTCAGTCCGGCGTAGCCGCGTAGTAACCTCTGGCTCACATGATACCGGTGTAAAATGTTGGCTAAGTTCAAAGGTTTTAGGTAGCGGTAGTGCCATGATGTAGAGGAGGAGATAGCGGCATGCAATCGGAGCATTTTTACGACTACCGACGCCCATGAACATTCACATAATTACTATGCCGATGCGTTGCCCACCTCACCCCCCCTAATGTGCCACCGGCTACTCATAAATCGCACGAAACGCGACACTGAAGATGTTACTTTATACTTTACGGCGGTATCACGGACGTTGGTGATCGTAAAAAGTTTCCGATTCCTCGTTTACTCGTATTCTTTAAAAAAATACACTGGTGGTACATTGGGGTACGGGAGGGAAAGGGCAACTTTGTGAGTGAAGGTATTGGGCTTGGGTAGATTTATCAAGACTGACCTATCCATAGCCTATGGAAGACATGTAGTGAAACAAATTTACTTTCTGAAAATATCATAACTTTTTTAAATCTGTGGTGTAGCGGTGCGGGTGCCGCCCGTTAAGACCGTTAGCCGCGTGGTGTCCTGGGTTCGATCCCCAGGTCGGGCAACTGTTATTAAATGTTTCTCAGATTATTCTGAGCACGCATTACATTGTCCGGGATTGTAATATGTCCGAAGTGGCCATAGGCTTGCCACCTATGAAATCATGGGCCTCAGTACCTTGGCTAATCGTGGTTGTTCTAGTATATCTACTGGACTTACGAGGTGCGGATGTACTTATACACCTCTGCCTACCTCTTTGGTGATAATAGGATTGAAGGTGTTTTACTTTACTTTTTGAAATTTCAACCGTTTCTTCGGCCACGGTGGCCTTATCTATAGAGACTGGATAACTACGTAGGACAAATTATGGGGCACAAGTATGTGTGGGGCACAAGTGCACTCCCCGTCCCCTCATTCACCTATTCCAATGGGACGATCGGACACGACCGGAGAGAAACCGTGCAAAGAACCGACTGCAAATGTAACGCTGTCTTGTTACCCGTAACGAATTTATTCTGTGGAAAATAGGAGTAGTAGGAAGAAATTCCAATTTCCTTTACGAGTAACAAAGCAGGTGACAGTACAATATTGCAGGCAACCAGGTTAACCCGGTAAAACCCAGTTGCTGTGCACCACGAAGACGTAGAGAAAAGTGTAGTCGATATTGGCTATGCCTTATGATATTTACTTTGTTATTATAAGGGGTATTACTCTGAATGATCTGTGTTCATTTGCTGATAGTAATATTTCTTATAAAATTTCTTTTAAACGTTTAAAAGCAACACTTTGGTCCGGCCCGGGACTCAAACCTCGTACCGCGTGACTATTTTTGAACACGCTTACCACTAGACCACGAGACAGCCATTTTATATAAATATTACCGGAAGCTCAAAATCATTATAAGAGTGTTTCTAAAAAAAATATTTTCCCATTTAGACGCTAGCAACATTGGGTAATAGGAAAATTGCGGCGTCATTAATATAAAGCATAATTCTACACTTAGATTGGAAGGTAAAAATGGAATCAATTACTAAATTTCCCTCATCAGAAAAATCTCAGTCAATTTCCCGAGACAAAAGTTTTTTCTTGTTATAAAGTTGTCAATAAAAGGCACAATATTTCTTTCGGGTTAAAAGGCTTTTGTACGGTTGTGTTTATAAACTCCCTTTTAATAATGTTTACATGCTTATATATTATTTTGTGCTTTTATAGTATAGGCCATAGGGGGAAGACGACCAGGAGCCATTTAGCTATAATCGACATCTGTTACATTTAAAAATGCAGATACGCTGATGATGATGACTTTGCCAAGATGCCTGGATGCTATAAAAGTGATATAAATTCAATTATATTAATAATATCCTTGCATAGAACGGAAATAAACAAACTATATCCTGAAATTCTATTCCAAACGTTAAAATCACCAGAGAATGGTTATCGTATAAAACTCTTATTGTTCTTTAACCCTGGTTTATAATTTATGTTTTAACCCTTCGTGCTAAAGCAGTCCTCGAGTGGATTAAAGTGCAAGCTTAATCTGAATCCAGGGAATAGTCTGTGGCAAGCGGTTTGGGGTTTTATTGTAGACATGGGGAAATATTTAATTAAAACATTGTAATAATGAAAACAATGTGGCCGTTATATATAACAAGAAACAGATAGTAATATTGTACTCGCTATACTATACCATAGACTATATAATATTTTATAAAATTAAATTAAAAAAAATCATCAAGCAAATCAAGAGGTGTGAGAAAATAGCAAAGTAAATTGTTGAATAGCTGCAGAAAGTTTACGACTAGATGTCCAAACACACGTTTTTCAGTCACAATTTCAATTTCTTGTTATGGTAACGTGTAATGTTTACGCTGCCCAAACCAAAAATTAATATTTTGTTCTTATAAAATTTATTTTTGTCATGTTTTGTGAAATGTAAGTGCATAGTCAAGACGGACTGTAAGTCTATTGTATGTGCTATGACTATTATATTAACATGTACATTATACCTACAGTATCCACTCATTTCTAATTTGAAGTTTTTTCACAGAAACCTGTGCTGACGTCGTGTGTCTAGGCGGCGGAGATTGTGAAATGGACGCTGAAACTGCCCGGCCCACGTGCAAATGCAATCACAACTGCACCGAAACACAGGTAACTTTCACTAATATCATATCACATTTTATGCCTTTAAAGAATTTCGTTAAAGGGCGTTTACATATTCCTTTTCTCCTACCAACCGCCCGCACGACCGGAAACATCCCTGGTTGTGCGGGCGGTGCTCGCTGACATGATTCTGCCGTGATGTGCTCACATGATACAGCCGTAAAGTGACGGCTACACTGTCGCATTTCGTACGGTTTGTGAGTAGCCGGCTGCCCGTATTAGGGATGACGTGAAGGAAGGCGAGGCATATGCATTAATGTGCAGATGTCAATGGGAAGATTAGTAAGATAGTCATCAAATTTGATCGTATCTCACGTTAATACCCATACTATAAAAAATATCAATAGATTCTTACCTAAGCCATAGATAGAGATTAAGTCATAGACAGAGCTTAAGCCATAGATAGAGCTTAAGTTATAGATAGAGCTTAAGTCATAGATAGCTGCATCATGCATTACTGGCTCGTCGTGGTGTGGTGTTTATAGTTCGAACTGGGTAATTAGAAAAATTGCACCATAATGACTTTCATTCTTAATGTACAATAAAGTAAATAACAAAAGAATTTATTAAAATATTAATTAAAAAATGTACTATGTTAAATGATTCAAGACAAAGGGAAAAAACACGCTCCGTAATCTGTGGAATTTCGTTTGAGCGTTTTGCAGCACAGGGGACAAAGCAAATTACAAATTAAATACCAATATTTGCTGTAAAAATTCGAAAACGGTTATACGTATCGCTACGGAACGCATTCTGGATATTTTTTTATTACGTAAGGAATCAAATGTGCTTTTTAGTGACTAACCGACGCCACTGGACATCCACATAAATCTTATGCGGTTGTGATGATCTCTTTCTTTCCTCTCCATCCCATTGGTCACCAGTAGCTTATACATACCGCGCGGAACGGTCATGCTGATCCAATTAAGCTGCAATGCAACATGACACTTGTTCTCACTGCGTTATTATTTTCTATACAAGAAAAAAAGACCTGCTAATTATTATTTTTGTTTGCCTGTTCTACGATTGGAGATAAAAAAAGAGAATATATAATATTATGATGACGGTACGGGTTTGGATTCTCGAGGATTTTTCAAGGGCTCAGTGAAAGATAACGAATCCTTGTGTTACACTGAGCCTCCCAAAAATACGATAGTATGTACTTTGCTCGTTATGTTTCTGGTATTGTGCACGCAAAATAAACTAACCTAGCATTAAATTAAAACATATTAACCTAACTGCTTAAAATATATTTTTTGGTACATTGTCATGTTGTGCACGTTATCAAGATAAATCTACCGGCACCTCATATATTCGATCCGTCAAGCCGATCGGGTAGTTGGGAACATAGCTATATACATACATGAGCAAACATTGCCCACCTTTAGACGACGTTGGCCTTTGCATTCAGCTGAACTCTGAGCCTCAGATACACCTCAGATGTATTCAAATTGTCTTTAATAACTCTATTAAGGGTTCCGAACGATAAAAAAATACGCATATCTCGTAAACTAGCGAATCGATTTTGTTAAACTCATTTTACCTTTCC